>VZSF01001194.1:528658-657752 GCA_013398295.1 Chionis minor | reverse complement strand
AAAAAAAAAAATTCCTCCTTATATCTAGTCTAAACCTACCCTCTTTTAGTCTAAAGCCATTCCCCCTTGTCCTGTTGCAACAGGCCCCGCTAAAAGGTTTGTCCCTATCTTTCTTATAAGCCCCTTTTTAAGTACTGAAAGTTCGCAATAAGGTCTCCCGGGAGCCTTCTCTTCTCCAGGCTGAACAACCCCAGGTCTCTCAGCCTGTCCTCATCTCCAGCCCTCTGATCATTTTTGTGGCCCTCTTCTGGACCCACTCCAACAGGTCCATGTCTTTCCTGTGCCGAGGGCTCCAGAGCTGGACACAGTACTCCAGGTGGGGTCCCACCAGAGTGGAGTAGAGGCACAGAATCGCCTCCCTTGACCTGCTGGCATGGGTGAGCATTGGCTCAACAGATGTGAATGGAAACTGCCTGATATCTTTGTTTATAAAGAAACAGGAGAGAGCAGTGGAATGATGAAAAAATACTATGGTGAAGAAATGGGCTCTAACACAATTTACTAGAGGGAGCCCTTTTTCTTGCACCTGAAGATCCTCAGAAACCTGTACCTAATTCCTAGGCATTCCTCTTTTCTATTGCTAAGCTGTTTCTTTCCCCAGGCCCTTCTGAAGCTGTTGCTTCTTTTGGCTCCTCTTCCTCCTGTACAGGCTTCAGTCCGCTCCCTCTCCTTTGCATCTCTGTCAACTGTAAATGCAAATAGTAGGAGGTATGGGTAATTGCCTGTATTTTGATTATGAGCATGAGTAAGCTTAAGAACTGGGTTTTGTCTTGCAGAGAAAATCACAGATAGGAGGACTGAATGTTGCCCTGGAGAGAAAACATGTGATTTTAAAACTCTTTGAGTAAAAGCAGAATGGGGCAGAAATTGAGTAGATGAGAGAGAAACAAAAAGCGAGGTGGTCACCTCACTGTGCGTGCTTTTATTTTTGTTCAGAACAGTGGATATCTCTGCATTTTTATCATAGAGAAAAGATTTATACACATTTGAGATGTAAATATATTTTATCTATTTGGTTTATTGCTACTGGAGTGATACATAAGCTCCGATGAGATATCAAACGGAAAGGTAATCTGTGAAACCGTTTTCAAGACACGTTCTGTTTCTAATAGCAGAAAAATTAGGATGACTAGCTTAAATGTTGAGTTTTTTAGTAGAACAATTTTTGAGGACAATACAACTACCCACTTTTTACAGTTTTCTCAGTGTTCTTTTTCCCTTTAAAAAAAGAAAAAGTTTATTTTTTTTCTCACTGTGTTACAGTTTCTTCTGGACTTTATTGGGTCTGTGTAAAAAAACTAGTACTTGAATTGAAATCTGGGATTTCAACTGTCCTTTCAGTTGGCACTACCAGAACTCTTCCTATTTCTAAGCATGTTCTTCATTTTTCTTCTATTTCCTGGGTTTGATCTCCATTTCCTTCTTTCCAGAGATCTATTCTTGCTTCAATACAGGGCTTGGTTATTTGTTTTAAATGTTACTGTCAATATACCCTTTTATTCAAAGCTCTAAAGTATCTGTCTACCTTACAGTAGTGATGCAAGGTAGAATGAGCTTAAACTAATACTTGCTTTCTTCTGAGAATGCAGAGAAATACCACTTCAAAATGACCTTTGTACTGTAGGCAGTTTAGGGAAAAATGGGTCTTTAATCCAAGATGCCCAGTGAATTTCACAGAAACAGAAATAAGACAACACAGTATTGTTAGTAGCAATATGAAAGCAAGAAATTGCATTGTAAAATCTCATTTTGAAATATTTTCTTGCTGCTCCATGTATAAAGAGGAGAAATTACAGAAGAGAAAGCACAAAGTTGCTCTTGGTCTACATTCAAGACTGCCTTAATTTTAGCAGTAGTCTCTCCCTCATTTCTATAGTGTGTTTTCCAACTACTTACTTTATTACTATGGCTGTTGCAATAGCAAAACAGAACTGACTGTAACGTTTGTTTCCCTCAGTTGTAACAGTAGCTAGACAAGTTTATTTGTTTATACTGATTTGGAAATAAGCATGATCATTGCCACAAATTCTTTCTAAAGTACTTTCAGTAAAGCCTATCTGATATTCCAAGGAAAGTAGATTGGACCTTCTGGCGTATGTAGCTGTTACCAGAAAATCCTGTATTTTTTTCCTCACAGGAAATAACCAACCAAGTAGGTGCTTTTAAACGTTGATGTACAGAGATATTAAATGCAGAATAATATACTGGTACTGTTGTATCTTAGTGTTTGGAATAATAAAAAATCTGATGAAGATGAGGACAAAAGAAAAAAGGCTGCCGAAGTAGGTCCAACTTTGTTTTCCTACGTTATATTGCAATGAAAGATTACATACCAATAAAACAATTGTTGGGAATCCTAATTTAGGGGGCTGAAAGCTCTGTCTTAAATATCTGCCCCATAGCTAAAGATTTCAATGTATTTCTATGTATTTGTTTCAGAATTATTTTGTTACTGGTACCAGCTAACGTGACACTTGGAATTTGCAGAGACACATTGATAAATATACCCCAGTTCAGTGAAACGCATCTGATAATGGCACTATGCTGAAACATAAAGTAATTAGATCTTGAAATTTACAGTGGGGAGACACTCGTATGTTGACTGCAAAGTGCTGTCATGCCATATTGTGTTGATGGTTCTGATGTTCCTGTTTCTTGAAAGAAACCTTAATCTGCATTTTCACATGATTTCTTGAGAAGTCAACATTTTATATTATAATACATACCTGTCCTACAACCAGTGGAGAAAAGACAGAGTAATTAATGTAAATGTTAAGATTTCTTAGAATTCTTAGTTTCCTGGACGTATGGAGTCAGATTTCCTGCTTCCTTCCTCTTCTGAAAAAGAACCCCAAGCAGCTTCCAGATAGAACAAATTCAGTAGTTGTCAGCTGGGCAAAAGAATGTGAGACTCTGGAAACCAAACACTAAGCTTAGGAAAGTGAGGGAGTGAGGAAATCCAGTTGTAACAACCCAAAGTTGTAGCATCATCACAAAACAGAGGTAGTCTCCTGGACCATGCTTCCAGCTCTTAAAGCACAAGGAAATTTTACGACTCCACAACTGAGGTAATAATTTCAAAAAGAATGTATACCATTTTGGTGGTATTTCCAGGGGAAAGCATAGGTTTGATGAAAACTGTACTGCCGTGGCAAAATGACAGCGGATCTCTAAAACTATGATCCTGAGCTGTAGAGCCAAGAAGATTGGTGGAGTAGATGGGATTCTGGAACTGAGTACGTTTCTGTGCAAATATTGATAAAATAGGTGTTACAGAGAATAAGCAGAGTGAGTTGCGTACGAGCTTACTCAAATCTGACGTCACTGGTAGGCTGTGATTTAAAAGAAATGGTTATCCCTTAATCCTCATTTTGTTTTCTGAAGTTTTTATTTGTCCTAAACTCTTACTTCTCTGTGAAGAAACCTCCTGTGGCCAACCACAAAACAAGGGGAAAATATTTAAACATTCCTAAATCCACTTATGTTGTCTAAGTGAGGTAGCTGATTTAACATTAGTACCATACATTGAGAATATATATTTTCAATTAAAAGGCATATAGGAAAAATACCTTACTATTACAGCTAATGCTCCTTAACAATCATAAGAAAACCCTGACTTGGTATGTTTAGTAGTGCGTTGTGCTAGCTGGCACAGTTTGCTGTCTTTAAAGAGGTAATGGAAATCCTAATACAAGACTCCTTGGAGGGTAGTGTGTTTCCTAGGTTTTCCTCATTATTTGGAATATATTCCAGAAATTCAAAATTCCGCAGACAAGTCTGGAATTTTATGAGCAGTGTCAGTGTCTTTGTGAGCTTGCTTTTCTCTCATGATTCAGCAGCGTGTAAAAAATAATAGAAGCCTGTCAGAATAATACAAGCCTGTCAAGTCTTGCACAATGAGCATGAAATTCATGCAGTTGGTTCTTTCCTTATGTCTGCTCTGCTCCTCGCAGAGCTGTCTCTCACAAACCTACAGAGTTTGGGGGCTTTTTATTCTCACTCTGTCCGTTCAGTGCCAGACATGCCACATGGTATGAATTCATTTAAAAATAATATAAACAAGGTGGGAAAATGGTGAAGTGCCTATGACTTGTTTAAAAGTATTGTACAGTTTATTTAAAAAAAACCCAAACCAACATTTTTTTAAAATGAAAATTTAAAGTTTTGTTCAGTTTCTCCACAGTGTTGGAGCACAGAGGTGGCCAAAATACCTATGAATAATCTTCTAAAAATATACCTCAATTCTCCAGACTACTTTGAACATCTCAACATTGATGTTTGTGAAAAGATTGCCTTTGAAAACTGGGTGGAAATCATCTCATCGCTTGTCTTTATTAGCAAGGAGTGGCTGTTAGTCCCTGCTTACCTTGAACGGAATTTAAACTGTTGATCTGTGTCTGAAAAGCTGATTGTCTTGTCACCAAAAATGTAACCTCTCAAATTCTGTATCAATTCCATGACACTCATCAGCTTCAAGAAAACTGATAATCTTGTGTTGGTTATTAATAAACTCTTAGACATAGTCTGTTCATTCTGAAGCTGCGTTTTTCTTTCAGATTTCTTAGTTAATGAGAAATTAAATATGAGCAAAACTATTCAGATCTTGTTGTGCTTTATTCCATTTCTTTATATATTCTCTCTACCTTTCAAAGTTTTTTTCCTTTGTATATTCTCTCTAGCTTTTAAAGTTTTTTTTCCTCAATTTTTGATCTTTAAATAACTCTGACATAGATACGTTTTTATTAAAGAGGACACTGTGTGAAGCAGAGGAGGAAAAAACCTAGATGTGTTATACATAAATAAAACTAAAATGGTTTACAGTCTAGTAAAATTGTTGCTATTATA
Source organism: Chionis minor (assembly GCA_013398295.1). Lineage (NCBI taxonomy): Eukaryota > Metazoa > Chordata > Aves > Charadriiformes > Chionidae > Chionis > Chionis minor. The sequence goes on along the minus strand of VZSF01001194.1, from coordinate 652,907 downwards.
AATTCTTTTTTTCTTCTAGGAGGAAGAAGTTAAATTTACATGAATCAGGGTAATACAAGCAGTACACAGAGACTCAAAGTAAATTGATAGTTGATGCTTTTTTGAACATTCACAAAATATTCTCTTCAGCCCTTTTCAAGCAATTTGTAATAAACTCTGCTTCCTCATTTAGTGTATATAGACTAAATGTTACAGTGCAGGAGGAAAGAAAAATGTGCATTGTTGTGAAGTGTAGGAGTCCTGCTGGTCAGGAAAAACATGCAGTGGGCTGTAGCCCCTTTCTTGCAGCATCAACACAAACCAGAAATGGCAAATGCTTCTGTGATTTATGTTTTCTTGCATTAGCTACATAGAGAAGGCTGGGCATAGCCTTTTCAGACACAGATTCTCTCCATGCATTTTGTTAGATGTCTCAGTATTGCTGCATCTTTAAAGCCCTGTACTCTGGAAATGTAGTCTTTTAGGTAAATTAATTAGAATTTGCAGTTGACTATTTGCAGTGCGCTGTGGAAGAACGAGCTATGTGAGCTGGAATGGAGTATCGATTAGGATCCCACAGGAAGCAGCAATTGCCTGACTGCAGTTTTCTTTAGATGCGTCAGGATTTTTTCTTGTAGGATTCTAATCAGTATTCGTGATTTTTGAGAGGGAGCAGATTACCCCTAGCCCTGGCCCCCTAGAAGCTACATTGATGTTTGATAGATAATACGCCATAACCAAGGCTGCAGTCATCAGTAAGACTTTGCTTATACGCATTAGGTAATCTCAAAAGACTGACAAAAGATTGCTCTTTAAAGGAAACAGACTTGTCTAAATGAATTGTGAACATTAAGGTCCTTGGGGATCTGCAGAACTGTTAATAGGAGAGTCTCTTTAGGTAACTAGGGCTGATTCAGACAGAACTTCTTACCGAAAGTCGATGTGGTGGTAAGATTTTTGACACAGTTTGACATGGTCTTCCAAGCAAACTAAAGACAGTATAGCTACAATCATCATTTGGTGGTTACAACTGAATAAAAAGTTGTTCTTAGCATTATTTTTGTTTTAATGGCTTACTCAAACTAGGTGGTCTTTCAGGGGCCTCTGTCACTCAGTATTTTGATTATTAGCAGTGGAAAGAATGTATAGTTATATGTAGACAGTACTAAACTGAAGTGGATGGCAAACATGGTGAAGAGGCTTAGAATTCAAAATGATCCTGACAAATGATCTAGTACAAAAGGAGATGGAAGCAGTACTCAAGGCTTTCTTTGCCTTTTTAATTAAAAGAACTGTCCTTGGGCTTCCCAGGTCCCTGAGTGTAATGGCAGAATTGGAGGGAGTGAAGCATTATCCACAGTACAGAAGGTCAGGCTGGGGTCCACTTAAGCAAATTTGGTGTACGCAAATTTATGGGACTGAGCGTGATGTATCCAAGCATCCTGCAGGAGCTGGCTGCTATTGTTACCAGGCTATTGCCTTGCTCATCTTTGAAAGGTCATTGTGATTAGGAGATTCCAAATGAGCAAGGAAAAAAGCAAACCTCAGACCCATCTTCTGGAAGGGTGAGAAGGAGGATCTGGGGATATATAGCAAGGTCAGCCTCATCATGGTCTCCGGGAAGATCATGGAGCAGATTCTCCTGGAAGCCATGTTCAGGCACATGAAGGCCAAGAGCGTGATTGGAATTTATTGAGGGCAAATTAATTGTCCTCTATGATGAGCTGAGTGGCTCAATAGTTGGGGAAAGAACAGTGGATATTGTTTACGTTGAGTTTAGGAAGGCATTTGATGTGATCTATTAGAGGCTATTTGTAACCAAGCCGGAGATAGGGGGTTTGGATAGGTGGACTGCAAGGTAGGTAGAAAATTACCTGGACTGCTGTGCTCAGAGTGCTGATGCAAAGTCCAGCTGGTGGCCAGAAGTGTTCCTTGGGTGTTGAAACTGCAGCTGCTACTGTTTGATGTTTTTATTAACGGCCTGGAGAATAGGAGGGGACATGCCTTCAGCAAGTTCATGGATGATACCAAGGTAGGGAGAGCTGTTAATGAATTGAAGTATAGGGCTTCCTCTCAGAGAGACTTGGTGTCATGGTTTAATGCCAGCCAGAAACTAGAACCAGGCAGCTGCTCGCTCATGTCCCCACTTTCTTCCCCTCCATAAGAGGAGAGGGGTGGGAAGAGGGGAAAAAAAAAAAGAGGGAAAAGGGAGGGAAAAAACCCAACTGTGGGTTGAGATAAAGACAGTTTAATAGGAAAAATATCAGGAAAGGAAAAATAACAATAATAACAACAATAATAATAATGATGATGACATGGGTCACTCTCACCACCTGGAGAATTGGCACCTTCTCAAGCAGTGATTGCAGATTCCTGCCCCCCGATAACCTCCATTTATATACTGAGCATGATGTCTATGGTATGGAATGTTTCATTGGCCATCCCATCCTTCTGTCTATTCTTCTATGGGAAGCTAAAAAAAGTGCTTGAACAGTGTAAATATCACTTAGCAACAAATAAAAACAATAGGTATTATTGACATTCCTTTCACTGCAATCACTAGAAAGAAAATTAACACTTTCCCAGCTGAAATCAGGACACCTAGACAGTCTGGAGAAACGAGTTGACAAAAAACTCATGAAACCCTAGCAGCATGAAAGAAGATGCTAAAGGAAAGTTCACACGCTTTCCCAGTGGCAGAAAGGAGGATTTTCAAGTCTCCGTTTCATTACTGGGATGTAACAGTAATCTACAGGATTCTTTGGTGATTAAAAAAAAAAAAAAGGTGATGATGTGTGATCTGTCTTGAAGCCAGGAAGGCATCCTGCATTTCACAGTAGTGATCAGCACTGTTTGGGCCTCCTCCTCCTCATCCGGGATATGCAACTATAAACTGAAGAACAGATAGCTGAGGAACATCATAAAAATCTTGGGTTGGATGATCTCTGATGGCTGGCAGGGAGACTGCTAGAGGCAGCAAATGCACAGAGTTTTTGTGTGTAGTGTTCTCCTTTCTTCAATGTAAGATCATAATTTATATTCCTGCAGCACCCTGTCTTGTTTTCTACACACCTTCCAATTTACAGTGAATGAATGAGAAGGTAATTTTGCAAATGATGGTATCTCAGTACAGTCTGGGTGCTGATTAAGGCCAATCCGTAAGAAGATTGTAAATGGTGAAGAAATGTAAAGAGTGTGGTAAAATGCATGCATACTCTGCATCAGGGCAAAATTGATTTCTACTTGCAGTCCCAATTTTGTAATATTTTTGCTTTTCATGAGTTTTTTAAATTAAACTGGACTGTGCTTTTCTAGTGTGCTCAGCTTGGGTAGATAATATTTTGGGGTTTACTTGAAACAAGCTACGAATAACTTGAGGTACAGAGCTGTATTATCTGACAGTATGATAGCTGTCATCCCAGGTGATAATGGGATGATGCAATCAAATGGTTCCATGCTCTCCAAAATAAGTCTGTATTTTGGGGTATTGTCTTCATCTATTGCGGGTGGGGAAAAACACCTTTTTGATTTGGGCTATAACGGCCATGTAGCTGTATCTTTGTGGGGAAAATCAATTTCAAGTATTTGATTAGGAACCTACTCAAATTAGTGTAAGGAATGCCATAAAACTGGCGAAAGGAAACTTATTCTGGTTATTTTTCCCCACTTGAAAACATAAACATAATAGTATTCTGCTTATGATTATTTCATACATAAATGCATCTAAACCATAAGTCAGTCTGGTAATACTCAAAATCAAATCTAGTGCAAGTAATTTGTATTTAGAATCCTATTAGAAACATGAGAAGCATTGCTTTCCTTCTTGAAGCTTTATATTTTCTGGTTTTATAGTTTAATGTTAAAAGATCAGTCTTTGTAAAAAAAAAAAAAAAAAAAAAAGGTAAAACATCAACCTTAACTTTTAAATCCATGAGACAATTAACAAGCGGAAGAAAGTGTCTGTGTTACAAATATAAACTGGCAGGTTGCCAGTAATTGGATTGACAAGCACTGTGTGGAGATACTGGCAAATGTTGCCTTTGCATACTTTTGTATTTTTATAGTTGGCTTCTAACTGGCAAGCACAGATGGCCATAGATTGTGATTTTTGTATGTTTCTGAAGTAGAGAAAACATTTATATGATATTTTAAATCACATTGTCTAAATATCATGTGTTAACTACCCTTATACGGGTTTTGATTTTAATTGCTAAGTTATAGTATGGGATTTTTGTTAATAATAGGAAAGGTTTCTTTGCCCAGCTTTTGAGTGATTGAAAGATTTGTTCTCAAGTAATTTCTCGTTAAGTAATCAATGTTATTTTGTGGTAGTAGCAACCTTTTAAAGCGTTTCCTGAAAAAATTATTCAAATTTGACACTATCAGGCCTTTCTCTGTCTGATAACGAAGAATGTTCTGCCACAGAGTCAGAATTGATTGTTTCGGAGGTACTTCATAAAGTATTTGGGACTTCTCTAATCCTGAGTTTAAAAGGGTTTTAGAGAAATCCTGTGAACTGCTCTTTGAAGGATCAGGCTTGTTCTGCCCATTCCGAGAAGTTCAGTGTACTATATAACTTATTCAGAATCCTATACTATATAAGTGATCTTGGAATCCTAGCAAAAATGAGGACTAAACTCAGTTTTCCAGGATGCGAATTCATAGCTTTTATTGTTATCTATTCCTGCTAGTCTGCTAGAAGCTTACAGAGGGGCTGGGAGAATTGAATGGCAGTAAGAATCTATAGGAACTCTATAGGAACTTTTTTGTAGTGGTATATTTAGCTAATTTATGTAAAGTCAGTGTACTGTTCTGAAGGTAACTATACAACATATTGTGACTTTAGGGGTCAAATAAAAACATAGCTCCTGCTTTATTGCATGAAACTAGCTCTCTCAGGGATAAATTGCAATTTTTTTGGTTAATAAGGAGAAAAATGAGGAGAAAAATTACTAAATACTAGACTGAAAATAAATTTTTCTTTTACCAGAAGGAAACTTTGCTGTTTCCCTCTATTATTACAGAAATTGGAGTTTAGCCTTACTTTGGGCTCAGGGGAAAGACAGACTTACTTTTTTGCTGCCTTGTGGTCTTGGGAATGTTTTCCTAAGGTTATTTTTTGTGGATGAAGGGAAGCATGTAAAGAAAATTACTTAACAAGACAGAGATATTAACTTTTTGTGTGCCTGTAGTATTTAATACAATGTTTTTATTGCTTTTTAGACTATTCCTATTTTGGAAGACATTTCTTTTGACTTGAATATTCTTTTGAGACCTAAAAGTAGTGAAATAAACGTGCTTAATGCTTAACTCCATTACAATATTGCAGTTGTTTTCTGAAAATAAATTGTTATCCTGAAAGAACTCCAAGGGATTAATTAAATAAGTCTCCAGCTGTTGTTTTAACTATATATAGTTAAATAGCTGATATAACTATATGCTTGTTAAAGAACAGGTGCTAAACCAGTTGCTTTAAGAAGAAATAAAGTGAGGTAACTACCTAAGCAATGCTCAGATTGTTAGTAATTTTTTTTTAGCGATACAGAAGGCAACACACTTACTAACATGTGTCTGATAACTCTGCTGCTTTCCAAAAATTCAAGTTCTGAATAGATTAATGATTTAATGCCTATATTTGACCATTAAGCTGCTACTATGCTGTAAAACAAGTTTTCTTTTGAAGCCCAGCTGGAGCTTGTTATCTGTGAATGTCCATTATTTCTTTCTTTATTTCTCTTTATTGTGGTGTATGGTATTCACCTGTATGCTTTATTTAAATATTTAATTGTGAACAGTTCATGAAGTGTTGCTCTGTAGGTAAGAATGAGTAAAATTGATCCGTGTTGTAATTCACTTGACTGCACTGGGTTTATAGAAATCAACTGCAGTAAATTTAAAGCCTAGCATTATAAATTTGTTGAATCAAACACAATATTAAAAGAAGAAATGGATATAAAATTGGAAGCTAGTACATCATTTTAATGCTTCGGCAGCATGGGGACTATCTCTCATTTGTCTTCAGGAGGGCTGCATTAGCCTTTTACTTCCAGAAGAGAACTTGTTTCACAAGGCTGATTTTATCAAGAGTTGAATGGGAAAAAAGTACTTAAAATCCTAACCAAATCTGTAATTGTACAACCTTACAAAAAATGCCAGTGCTGAAGAGCTCATCTTTATGAAATATTGTACTAATTATGGTTTTCGGTCTAATAAATTTTCTGCCAAATGTATTTTGTAGGCATTACTTTAGTCTGTCCCAGTGGCTTTAAGGTGTGGTACCTTTTGCAAGCCCCAGGCTTTTGTTTGTTTGTTTTACCTTTGTCTTCATGTGATTGAAATTATTGAACACAAGCTTTGTCTTCATTGCTTTGTATCTCCTAGGCAAGTAGGGGATACACAGCAATCTAGTTTCCATTCAGGTGGTGTCCTGTGTAGCCCACCTAATTTAGTCCACTACGTGCCACCAGTGGCTTAGTTTTATTAGTTATTCTTAAATTCTAACACAATATCTGTCACCTTTTGGAGCTCAAAAATGGAGCTTAAAAATTCTTTTGTCTGCTGTAGCCTCTACAACTTACTGCTCAGCTGCTGTTACTAAGATATAATCATTTTATATCTTGATTTAAATCACTAAAGGTCAAATCATCTGTTCCCTTCCTAGAGTCTGTCTTTTGATTGTGTCAGCAAAACGTTATCACATCCTGTGTTTTCATTCAGTAGGAAAGTGATATTAAAATCATGTTGTAGGCTCTCACGTACAGCATTTAAAACAGCAGTTGTTTTGATTAATAGAACCTCACGTACAGTCACATCTTGTTTAGAGTCCTGTGCTTTAGAGAGCTTACTGTCCTTACATGGATGTCAGAGCTGAAGTTACCCATTGCCTTATGTTTTGGGGATACCAAAACACCCCAGAGAACTGGGTCCAGCTGGGGAGTAATTTACTAGCGGTTAGTACGTATTATTAAAAATGCTGAAGTCTAGCGGATTTTGCAGGTAGACATAAACATGGTGGCATGTAGAAAATCTTTGCAATGTTATAGCCTAGTCACTGAATTTTATGACTCTCTTGAAGATTATGATGACATTGGAGGTTGGTTAGTGCCTGAGGATAAATACTGATATTTTTGTTTCTAAAGGGCTGTGAGATAGCAAGTTCGTACAGTCCAATGAACAGTACCATAACTGTATGGAAAGCAACTAGTGCTTTCAGAAAATCTAAATCATCATATTAATTTTTAAGAATGAATTAATATACAAACCCATCTGCTGGGTGCCTGCTTTCAAAACACTTTCATGAGAGGTGAGGAATGTTGTGGCAAAGCAGTGAAGTTTTCTAATTCAAATAGTTGGTGAAGAAAATCATATGACTTGTTAAAAACTAGCAGTTTAGCAAATTAAGTAGTAAAACTTTTTTCCTCCCTCATTCTTTTAAAAGGATAAAATGTAGCTGAAACATTTGTGTCTCCTTTGTTAAAAATTATTTGAACACATTTTAGCTCTGCCCTGGAATTCCCTGGCTTTGGCAAGCTGGATGATTTTAGAAGGGCTAAGGGAGGAGAGGGGGAAACATTTTTCCTTGCTGGGGCCTGAAAGATTTTCTTAAACGTGTTTGTTAATCCATTTGTTAACATTGTGATGATTCCTCCTGCTTCCTCACCTCCCCTCAAAAAAATTGTTTCAGAAGGTTGTAGGACTCTCAGACTGACTTTGTGCCATTGGGTTTTTTGTCGCCTAGCTGAAGAAAGCCTCGGGATCCAGTTGTTAATTAAAGTTGGTGTTACACGTAAACCTAATGGAACAGGAGTGCATTTCTCTTAGTGCGTAACTCTTTTGCCTTCCCATTATTACTGAGCCTTTGAAACCGGGCAAAAGCAAAGGACAGACCGTGCCTTTCGAGACAGCATCCGACTGGTGATCTCCCTCCCTTAACAGAGAGCTACAGGCTCTGTTTTACTCGGCTGCCTGGGCCTTGATGTGTCAAAGACTTCCTAATGTTTCAGGCTTCAAGCATGGATGATCTGTGTTTTTCTAACGAGCAGCATGAAACAAGCACTGTATTGTCCTCTCATTTTTGTCCCTGACACCTTGGTCCAATCCACTTATTTCCTCTTCACTTTGGGGAAATACAGTTACCAGCGCGGGTCGGATGCTTTTTTCACCCTCTGTATCAGCAGAGGCTGTTATACAGCATTCAGTATGAGAAAGGTAAAGTTAAAAAGTAGATAGGAGCAATATATAAATCACGTGTGTAGAAGTAGGCTAGTTAGGAGACCAATTGGGCAATTTTTTTACTTGTTAGTTTGAGGCATTGCTTTTCCTGAAGCAGTTCAGCATTGAAATGTGCTTGGTGTACTTGTGTCTGTCATTGTAACCTGACTTGAGAGTATTTTCATACACTTAACTTCTATTCCTTGTCCAGAAAATAACCCGGCTGTAATGAACTTAGCTGTTCCTAGGTCTGTTCCTATTTAAATTCTTGGGACGTGGAAGACCAGACCGGATCAGAACCACTCTAATTCTGAGGCTTTCCAGCTCACAGTGCCATCTGGAGGGGTTCATTCAAGTTCAGTGGTTATTAGCACTGACAACAGTACTCTAACTCGATACAGACTGCTAAAAAGAATTACCCAATGTGCTGTTCCTCTCACTGTCCTGTGTTGTCCTTCATGGTACTTAACCTATAAATGTAAATTGTGGTGATCCCATTGGTTTTCTTTTGCAAAGGAACGGCTGTCCCTGAAGCTGAAAGACTCTCAAGCTTGAATTTAGGTAGAGACTATAGCATTTCTTCTTTGGAAATTTTCATAGCCTTATTGGCATCTTCTAAGACTCGTGAGCCACTTAAGTCTCCATAAGGGGAGACATTCTAAGGTCTTGCTCATGTTATTTGGGGAAAATCTTACTGTGAGTGCAACATAAAAATGGGTAGATTGGAAATACCTCATTCCTGGGTGATTATTTTCTTGTTCATTCAGGCTAACGTTTCCCATTTAGTAAATTCAACATCTGTTAAATGGAACAAATAAACTAAAGCTCCATTTGCCTCAACAGATAAGCAGATTGAAACTTGTAAAGAACATTAATTCTTTACTTACAGTTTGGATTTTCATCTCTGTGACATAATACGCTGAACGTATTTGCAGGTTGCTTGCTTGGTGATCTTCTTTCTGTAGGTTTTTATCTCAGGATTTGGAAAGAGTTGTGATACTCTTCTATTTGTGGATTAGCAAAGTAGAATAATGGAATAGAATCAATAGACTTCACTAGAAAGATGTCTGTTTATCCTCTGTATTTGATAATTTTTCATTCATCTTGTTCTCGGTTATCCTTTTCTTAGTGTAGGCATCAGGAACCTAGAAGATGCAGGCAGCACTGTAAATGTGCCTACGCTTCAGGAGTTAGTGCTGTGGCAGCACACCCCTCAGTGCTTAGACCTTTTGAGAATATGGCAAAAGGTGATGACGTGCCACTTTCTTCTTTAATACAGTTAACCAATTAGCCTGTTCAACACCTCCTTAGGGGGCAGACTGTCAAAACCTGGTGGCCTGAGTTTTAAAACAAATGAGTTTTAAACAGCCTAGGCGAGGCTTTATTGCCTGAATCTCAGTGTTGCTGTCTCCCAGACTCTCTTCCTTATCCTTTTTGAGGGCCTCTTATCTGCTACCATGGAACACAAAAATGTTACTGTATATTGTAATCATAAAACCAGGTCACAGATGAGAGAGAGATTACAGCACGTATTTTTTCAGTTATCCAGGGGAAGGTGGAATAGATAACCACAGCAGATGTCCAGCTTCTGAATGATGTCAAAATTTCAAATTCAGGTTGGCCTTGTTGGTTTGTCCCTATTGGCTTGCAAGACATTGAAGTCTGTGCTTTATAGATGAGCAAAACACATCCCATGCCAGGGCCCTGCTTGTTGTCCTTTGTAGCAATAATTGCTTACCTGACGTCAAGGGGAGTAGTGACCTACGCTTACTAGGGCAGGTGAATCTTCATCCTTCACCTTTTAAGACAAGTTATCAGTCTGTCTTAGTCTAAATAATTTGGATTTGCTTTCACTCCCATTAATTATTCAGAAATTGTACCCTATTATGATTCAGCAATGAGGATTAGGAGCATTATAATGTTATAAAACACCTGAGCCTTTCTGTCACAGGACTGTTTATGATCTTCTGTGAGAATATGGCATGATGCACCTGAGTGTCATTTTGCACTTGAAGGAAGAATCTCTCTGATTCTGGGATATATCCTAGTTACAACTTGTACAATACAGTTTGCCACAATGCATGTTATATATACATTCAGATGCAGCTTAGGGTAGACTCTTTAGCATTCACTCTACGTGCAAAATAAATACCCATTCTCAGACAAATTTGTAGCTTTTGTGTTGGTGGCAAGTCCCAAGAAACACCTGACAAAGAATACTATTTCACTTTTGCCTACTCTCCATGTGCTTAGTTGCAGATACTGCTCCTGTGAAGAGTTTCAGTCTGCTGGATTGAATGTTTATGACATGCTTTCTGCTGTTAAATGCAACATTTACACCAAACTAGTTGTTGTTTGTTAGGCTCACTGGGTGTATTAGGTTTGCATGGCAAGGTTTTGTTAGCAGGGGGGCTACAGGGGTGGCTTCTGTGAGCAGCTGCTAGAAGCTTCCCCCATGTCCGATAGAGCCAATGCCAGCCGGTTCCAAGATGGATCCTCTGCTGGCCGAGGCTGAGCCCATCAGTGCCAGTGGTAGTGCCTCTCTGATAATATATTTAAGAAGGGGGTGGGGGGGAACTGCGCAACAACCTGCAGCCAGAGGGGAATGAGAATATGCGAGAGCAACAACTCCGCAGACACCAATGTCTGTGAAGAAGGAGGGGAAGGAGGTACTCCAGGTGCTAGAGCAGCCCATGGTGAAGACCATGGTGAGGCAGGCTGTCCTCCTGCAGCCTGTGGAGGTCCACTGTGGAGCAGATATCTGCCTGCAGCCTGTGGAGGACCCTGTGCTGGAGCTGGTGGATGCCTGAAGAAGGCTGTGACACTGTGCAAAGCCCATGCTGGAGCAAGCTCCTGTCAGTACGTGTGGAAATAGGAGCCCACACTGGAGCAGGTTTGCTGGCAGGACTTGTGACCCCATGAGGGACCCACTCTGGAGTAGTCTATTCCTGAAGGACTGCAGCCCATGGAAGGGGCCCACACTGGAGCAGCTGCTGAAGAACTGTAGCCTGTGGGAAGGATTCATGTTGGAGAAGTTCGTCGAGAACTCTCTCCTGTGGGAGGAACCCCACACTGGAGCAGGGGAAGAGTGTGAGAAGTCATCCCCCTGAGGAGGAAGGAGTGGCAGAGACAATGTGTGATGAACTCACCGCAACCCCCATTCCCCATCTCCCTGCGCTGCCCGGGGAGAGGAGGAGGGAGAGAAATCAGAAGTAAAGTTAAGCCTCGGAAGAAGAGTGGGGTGGGGGGAAGGTGCTTTAGGGTTTGGGGTTTTTTCCTATTACCCTACTCTGTCTGATTTGATTGGTAATAAATTAAACTAGTTTAGCTAAGTTGAGTCTATTTTGCCTGTGATAGTATTTGGTAAATGATCTCTCCCTGCCCCTATCCTGACCCACGAGCATTTTGTTATATTTTCTCTCCCCTGTCCAGCTGAGCAGCTTTGGTGGACACCTGGTGTCCAGCCAGGGTCAACCCATCACACTGGGTTTTTCTACCATGTTCTAAGACCAAATTATCAAATAACAAATGGTATTATTACTGTCAAATTCTGTTTGGAGGAGGATTGTATGGAGTCATTTCAGTCATGCAATAAGTAGTTAATCGCAAAACTGATGTACAGACAGTTCAATTCATATGTTAGTCATTTACTATGGTAGGCACTGAGAGTCATTTCAAAGAGGTTTCTCATGGTTTCTCTTCATTGCTGCCAGGGCATGCTCCTTGCTCACGTCCAGCTTGCTGTCCACCAGGACTCTCAAGTCCTATTCGGTAGAGCTACACAGCAGACCAGTCAGTCCTCAGCTGTTGCTGCTGTATGGGATAATTCCATCCTAGGTGCAGGACTTGATGTTCATCTTTGTTAAATTTCGTGCAGTTCTTGTTGGCATAGTCTTCCAGCATGTTGCAGTCTTTCTGTATGGCAGTTCTTCCTTCTGATGTGTCTGACTTTCCTCCAGTTTGGTGTCCAGTTTATGAACTTGGTTAAAGTGCATTCAATTTCATCATCCAGATTATCTATAAAGATATTGAATTTTATAGGACTGAGAAGTTGACTTTGAGCCATTAACCACTGCTCTGAGCTGTAGACAAGAAGATTCAGATGTCCTTGTCTTCCTACATTGACTGGGTGATCTGAAGATGAACCTGGCCCAGCACAGAACATTTCTCGCTGGATACCAGACCGTTTGAGAACTACTGAGAAAGAGCAAGTTACCTTCAGCTGAATGTGTCCTACTCACAGAAGTTTAAGCATTGTCTGGAAGATCTTTTGACATGATAGTAGTTGAGAAATGCAACACCATGATGTAGATCTCAATTTATGCCTTTACTGTACAGTGTGGAAATGATAAAGAACAATTACTTGCCTGTAGCAGCTTCTCTGAGGTTCCTTTTTGTTGTCAGTCTCTAAGTTCACAGCTCATCCTCCTATGCTTCTTCTTTAAACGTGAGTTAAAAAAAGAAAGAGATTTTGTAATTAAAAGGAACTGTGAGAGATGAACAGACCCCGCTCTTTCTGTAAGATGTGCTTATGCAGCACTGAATTTGAGATGTAAGCATTTGATGTTAGTAAGTTAAAATTTGGAAGTAGTAATATTCGTGTATAGGCACATGAAGTATAACTGTAAAACTATACTTGTCCGGGATATGCTACGCATACACGTCTTGTCTTAGCAATTAGAAATTGTTTTTTAAACAATAAGTACAGCAAATACTGTTTATCTTATCTCTTAATAGCCTTCTTCAGAGGCACGGAGCAATTTCAATTCCTATTAACTGTAGTACCTCTGAAAATTAGACTATCCAGATCTAATACATTGTCTGAGAATGTTAAGGAATAATGAGCTATCGTAAGGCAGCATCAAGTTTTAAATGGAGCTTAATATATTTCTGTTTTAAAAAGTCCTTTATACATGTGAAATACAAATATAGATATCGATGCTTTATAAATGTAACTTATTTTTCATGGCTTTTTTCAGTATTTTCTTGTGGTGATATACGGACAGTGATTAAATGTTGCGTCTTTTGTTCAGATATTTTATATATTTTTTAAATGCTTAAAGGAGATAAAATTTTTCATTCTGTTGGAGACAAATTTTATTTTAACATGCACTTCTACTCTAGAAGTAGTTCGGTCAGACCATGTTTGAAATTGATCGATGGACAGCAAACCCCAGCAGTCTAGATTGCTGGCACAATTGCCAAGGTTCAAAATGTGCTGAAAAAATAAAAAATGCTGCTGTTGTAATTAGAGCCGTACATGAACTATATCATAATGGACTTGGTTTACACAAGTAATCTGCACCACTCTGCAAGTTAGTTCCCTTCTGTTTCAAGACTATTTAGTTTCTAATAGTAGTCGATTCTCCTCTGCTTTTCTGACCTTCTGCCAGTTGGAGGGTATCAGCATGTCAAAGCTAAGGTAATGTTGTACCAGGTGTCTGTAATTTTCCTACAGTCTGTGATGCAGGATTGGTGCTAGTATGCTGTTTCAGGATTCATAAGTAGAAAGAAGTTATAATTAGAACTAGATGAATAAATATATCCTCTAAATATCTAAGTTCTATTCAATTGTTATTTTACTGTGGGAAATTATATTGAAAAGTATACCCATTACTTATCTGCATGCTGCTTATTGTAGTCTTGTGACTTTCAATAAGTGTTTTTTCTAAGAGGCAACATGCCTTGTGCATCCACAGAATTTAGTGCTAACATCCAATCACTTCCCATTTTTCAAACTAATGGAAAGTTGAGCAGCTATTGTAAATAGCAGTTCTGGAAATCTGAAAATAAACATGTAATTTTTCCTGGACAATTTTATTGTAGGTTGTTATGCATTAAAAGGAAGGAAACAGTTTCATTCTCAGACCTTAGGTTAAGACTTCAATTTATTTATTACAGTTAAAAATTTAATTGTACACTGGGTATTTGATAGAAGTAATTCAGACAATAAACATGGACTCCATAATACAATTTTTTTTAATTGCTATGAACTGGACATGTCTGTTTCCAAGAGGTTTGCTTTTTTGCTAAGAAGCAGGACTTGAAAAACCTATGAGCTGGAAATTGCAAGTTGTTATTATACATGCAAAAGCTGAGAGGAGCAAAATCAGCTGTTACTCACTACTAGAAAAGAATGATGGAATTTTAACAGGATTCAGTACTACTGTTTGGGGGATCCAAGGTCTTTCCAACTTGATGGAAAAAGCTGGAGGCAATGTGCTGGCATTGAAAGTGCCAGTGAAAGAAGACTTGCTCTAGGTCTGTTTTCAGATGTGCTAAAACACAAAAGTTGCTTGATGGCTGTCTATGTTCCTGCTGCCTTCCCAGGGTAAGGTACTCCTCCTCTGTCACTCCTTGGAGGCACATCAGCGCAGAGAGCCTGTTCTGAGTGTCCTTCAGCTTCTGGGTTTGGATCCTTTCTCCTAGTTTTTTTAATTTGATTCAAAATGGGAATTTGAAGTTATGTTGCATTAGTAGCTGGACAGTTTTGTGTATATGTGAGTGTGTGGAGTAAAAAGTGCTGTGATTTGTGCATGCATCCGTCACTAATAGTGTAGTTATTTCAAAAATATTAAATGCTCATACAGAAATTGTCAGTTGAGAGCTTTTGTAATACAAAAATTTAATAGTTTAGTTTGCATATACGGTTAGCTTTCGTATGTGCCCATCTTCAGCAATGTTTAAACAGAAAAAAATAAGGTCTGTTACTGAGTTTAATCTGTTAATTCTGAAGAAGTGAAAGTCGACAACTTAATTTTGAAAGGAGAGAAATCTGGCATACCCAGATGCCTTAGCTAAAATATGCAAAATACTTGAGGAGAGACATGGAGTAATTCACTTGTCCGTGAGCTACATGTCTAATTTTGTAGACAAATAAAGACTGTAAAGCTGCTTTAAAGAAGCCAACTTAACTTTCCATTACAGAAGGTTTCAATCAAGTTGGGGAAGAGAGTTCTTGATCAGTGGCACTACATGTCTTTCATTATTTAAAAAAAAAAAAAAGGTAAAAAAAGCAAAATCTCTCAGTAGTTAATCTTGAAATCAGGTTGTCTGCTTTATGTCATTGTGGTTTTTAGACAAATTCTGCTTGTCTTTTGGAAAATTTTGAAACTATTTTGTTGAGGTAAATTTTCAGTTTTAGGAGAATGTAGTAATGTTGTAAGGAGACAATTGGAACCTTCATCCTTCCCATTTTTGAGAAACTTAATCTACGCTGCTTGCTTTACCCCCCTTTCTCCCCCTTAAACTTTGAAATTAGGAGGAGACTATCCTTTCTTTTCCTGATCAGAATTTGCGGAGTTTATAAGCTTTAGTAGTTTTGGTGAAAATTTGGTGAAATAAGGCGTTTGGAGTATTGGGTGAAATAAGGAAAGTTGCCTGTTTTAAAAATGGAAAAAAAATCATTAAGTTGAACTAATTAGATGTGTAGGAGGGAGGAAGTAAGTATTAAATACGCAGGTGAGCATATTTGGCTCAGCAAATCTTCATGTCCTCCTCCTGTAAACAGAGCAGGAGCCGTATGCCAAGCTGTCAGTCGTCCTAAGGATGGAGAGGAGGCTGAAGAAACCCAGGAAGAAATACCAATAAAGGGACAAAAGCATCAACTAGCCAGAAGTCTGCACTGATCTGTCAATGATGTGTTTCTATAGATTGGGGCTTCTGAGCTGTCTTGAGGCCAGATGAGAACAG
The DNA here is from genome assembly GCA_013398295.1 of Chionis minor. Lineage (NCBI taxonomy): Eukaryota > Metazoa > Chordata > Aves > Charadriiformes > Chionidae > Chionis > Chionis minor. The sequence goes on along the minus strand of VZSF01001194.1, from coordinate 637,025 downwards.
GAGAGCGCTTCAAGTGACAGCTCGCGCTGTAACCCGGCGGTGTCTGGGCAAGGGGATCCCTGTGTCCTGCTTGGTTTGGGTGTTGCTGAAGAGGCTGGATGGAAGCCTGGCTGTCTCGATTGGTGACTATCATGAGCAAACATGCTAGATTTTCTATAACTTTTTCTTGTAATTGCAGCAGATTTATAAAAAATACATAATATTTGGGTATTAGCTGATGTAAAAAGTATTCAAAGCTTTAGGGTCTTTATTCGCATGCTTTATATTTACATTGGCGCTACGCTTATAAAACATAGTGTAGCACTTAATGTTGGACTCTTAAATTGCAAAATAGTGATTTTTGTTTCCAGATCTGATTGGTAGGATCTGTTTAATTTTGAATTGGTAAAACCTGCCGTGCTTGTTTTTCTTATTTGAACAGAAAATTCTGTTCTTGTTAAGAAAAAAAAAATTAAATGGATTTTCTTGTGTAAACGACTATAAAGTGATTAAAAGTGATAAGCTCTTCAAAAGGCAGTGTCTTACAGTATTTGAATAGCTTACATACTAATTGGTTTTTCAACGGTGTGCCTGGCTCACCTGTGACTTTTTGTTCATCAGCATGTTTTGCTACAAGGTAGTGTGTCTGGTAATTTGCTCCCTGTTTGTTTTATACTATTCCCTCATTATGTGTTTTGGTATTTCTATGCTGTTTTCAGTAACTTGATCTGCTTTTTGGGTTCTAACAAACTTTTTAGACAACTTTATATGATACTCGGTGGAAGAATGGCTTGCTTTTATCTGTTTCTGGTATAAAATTTAAAAGAATTTCTGTAAATTAATTTTGAGGTATGTGTTACTATAAAATTGAAAAATTAAATCAGAGGTTATCTTGTTGCATTTGTCTTTTATAATGACTTTTGTACCTTTACCTTTCAATGTTTTAATCTCTAGGTATCAATCTGGAACAGTAACTTGCTAATACGAAGCCAAAAAGGAATTAATAGATTGCTGTTTTACATTTAAGAATTTTTTTAAAGCAAACTGTGTAAATGGAAGAATAATCTGAATATGTCTCAGATATGCGGGATTAACTTCCAACTTGTTTTCGGTAGTGATTAGTTTGAAGCTTATGTAGAGCAGCTGGTAAGCCTTTATAGAGGATGTCATTAGTAATAAAGAGGAAAACTTTCACCTTTAACAAGATTTTGTCTTCTGTACAGCTTGCCCAGTTTAGGCAGCGGAAGGCACAAACTGATGGTCAGAATGGATCAAAGAAGCAGAAAAAGAAGAAGAAAACAGCAAACATCAAAGATGAAGAATCAATACAAGATGGGATCGATACTGACCGGTCTCGAGGTGATGAAACATCCCCGTGCAGCAGCCGGAGGGGAGCAGCTGCTACGGCTGACTTTGCTATTATCAGGACTTTGCATAGTGGAGAAATTATCAAACACAACCAGACTTACACCACTGAGGTAAGTTCATCTCAGGTGACCAGTTACTTTGAGGGGGGGGCTAAACAGTCCATTAATTTTGAGAGTGGGAATAAAGGAATTATATGAAATTTTTATTTCCTTGCCTCCTCTGTCTGTTCTTAATATGTCCAGAGAAGGTGCTTTCCACCTGCTAGTGGGCATCATGTTTTCTGTGCTAGTCAGTGTACTGTAGAGTATGTAAAGTTTGTTGGTACTGCTGTAGTCCCTAAATGGGCAAAAATTGCTTTGTTTTATTGCTTCATTTTATGCATTTGGTTTTATTAAAAGTCTACAAATTGCACTGAGTTTTTCATCATTGTAGCTATGGCTACAGCAAAATGCAAAACTGAACATCTTTCTTGTATCAATAAGGTAATTTGAGCCTTTCTGGTTAATAAGGAGTAATTAATTTAGAAAATACTGCTTATAACTGGATATTCTACTTTTACTACTTAATGAAATATAATCCTGATTGCTAGTGCCTGAAAGTACATGCTCTGGGAAGGTTCTATGATGCCCTGGGTAATATACACTGGCAGTCAAGTTCAGTTCTGAGTGGACATGAATTCATGAAACATAATATGTTGGTCCACGTATGAGGGACAAGAGATGTTGATGTTATTTACAGAATAGCTTATTCCATTTGTGAAAGCAGTGCCTCTAAAAGGACCAGGGGCTAGGATGTGTGATCCTGTGCTAGGATGGGCCATTTGTAACTATTTTGGCTCCATTATCTCATTTCCAGCAGCTGAGAAGTAATAGAGAAATGAAACTTTTTGAAAATGTCTTGCATTTGTGTTTAAAAAAAAAAGGAGGTTACCCTGGTGGAGGGGCAGACAGACTAAATCATGTGTGCGAATAAAAATTTCTGAAGTAATTGATCCATTTATTTTACAATTTTAAGCCTACAGTGTATCAGTACGCTAGATATTTTGAAGCTTATAGATACATGCCTTTAATATGTAGCTTGTCAAACTTAGAAAGCTTATATTAGGTCTTCAAAACTGTTTGTAGTAACTCAATAAAACTGTTCAACTCATGGCTTTTTCTAGAGGAGGTAATAAATTTTTTAAAGAGTATTTAATACCAGAATGACTGTTTTCATAGGTGATTGTGAGACTCTTTTGCCTTCTAGGAAAAGATAGAGGTGTACTTTATGAAATGCAGCGGATTGTCTACAGCTAAGGAGAGAGGACTGCCAAGGCAGAGAGCTGTTTAGAGGGAATCACTTAAACTGTTGTTTTTACAATGTTATAGTCTACATAAATATGATAACTGTATGAAGAAATTTTCTTAACCAAACATATTTTGAAGTACATCATGATTGCATGTTACAGATGGACTCTGCTGATGTAATTGCTCTCAGTCAGGATAAATCTGTACTGCAATTGGAGAAACAGGGTAAAGTACAGGATCATAGAATAGTTTAGGTTGGAAGGGACCTTTGAGGTCAGCTAGTCCTATCCTGTGCTCAAAGCAGGTCTAATTAGATCAAGTTGGTCCCAGTAGCCTATGTTGGCCTCTGCTAACAGTACAAGACATAGATGATTTTAAAAATGGAAAAAATATCAATGCTGCACTTGCTAAAGATTGCACACATAGATATATTCTTAAGATTGGGTATGATTTTTCTGAGGTCTGCCTTATTCCCAAAGCAACTCATCTTATTTTTAAAAAAATAAATATAGAGATGCATGGGGGTTTTGGTTTGTTGGATTTTTTTGTTTGTTTGTTTGGGTTTTTTAAATGTAACTTTAAAAGAATAAACATGATGATTAGTGTTTATTTGTAATTTGACTCTACTGAATTACTCATGTCTTAGTGACTTCTAAAACAGTAGAACTAAACAGTTCTAAAACACTTCCACAAAAAAAAAAAAAGCTGCTCCCGGAATTTTTCTTTGTTACATGCTGTCTGCGGCCTGCTTATTCCATGTTAAATAAGTAATTGGTATTTTGGAATTGGAAGATGATTGCTTAAGTGCAGTATTAATAGAAGAGGAAACATTCTGAAATAGTTTCAAGGAATCTCATAACTTACTGGGTTTAGTCTTATAAGTGCAATGATTTGGACAGAGAGCCTGTATTACAGTAATTGGATTTGAGCTTGCTTGGTTGAAATGGCAGCCAATGTAGTAGGTAGTTTCAGGCTAATCGCTGCAATGGAGAATTACAGACAGCTTCTCTGAGCTGTTTGCTTTTTCACCCAGCATTAAATCTTTATAGGATGCTGTGTCAGGAGAGTAAAGCAAGATTACTGCAGGCATTATGCAGGATTATTTTCTAGCTAAATTTTTATTCCAGTTACTGGTTTCATCTTTTACTGGAATTCATGTTTAGACTTGTTCTTTCTGTGCCACACAAGACAGACTCCAAACATCTGACTATATTGCCCCTCTATCTAAAAATCCTGATTGGGCTCTTTTGTGTAGTTTTGTGGGTAGAAGTTTATCTCCCTGTGGTTTTTCTCGTATGATTTTTTTATTCCCCAGTGGAATTAGCATGCCCAAGTACAAATAACAAAGAGTTCTCTTACTCAATATGAATAACAGAAAGTGAAACAGAGGTACTCCTGGGAGCTTATTTCCCATCTGAAGTTAGAGGAGTTCCTTCTCAGAGAGGGCAGAAGTTTACTTAGAGAATTCAAAGGTTTTTTTTTTGCAGTCATCCCTCTCCCCTTTTTTTCCCCACTGCCTTCCTAAGGGCGGGTTCCTCCATCCCCCTGTAATCCCTCAAGTTACAGAAACTAATTGGAAGAACTCTGGAAGAACTAACGTTGTTTTGTTCTGTACTTATCCAATCCATTTTATCTTCTGTCTGAACTTATTTGTAATTTCTATAAGGTTTTCCATCCTCTGTCAGAGGAACAGTTTATTTACAAGATTTATTAGAGAAATGCCAGTTGGTATTTCTTGGTTAAAGTCACTGGCACTTGTTTCATGTGAAACGCTTTTTGTCTTGGTCTCACAAAGAGAATAGTATGTTGAGTTTCTAGTTGCCTTTGGTTTTTGTCTTTATTCTGTTGCACCCTGATATCTTTTAGTCTTGAAATCTATAGTGTCCTTTTCCGTACAGAAGTAAAAATAGTCTAGAAGACACAGCCCAGAAAATAAATTGGATCAATGAAACTCTTGGGTTTAGGATTGCTTCTTTATGTGACTTCCTGCAATTAAAAATGGAAGAAAGCAAAAGCCACTTCCAGGGTAAATAATCGCTAAGATCACCTTCTCTGAGAAGTCTTGAAACTACACATCAGAGCAGACTGCTTTGCAAGAATGTACTAATGCCAGGAAAACAAAGAAATTAACTTGTGGCACAGTAAAATTGTCCTTGAGTCACCTGGGTAGTAAAAGCTATTATACAAAGCTTCTTAGAAAAGAAAAGTTCAAAGTTCTGTGATGAAGAATACCTGCTAATTGACTAAGGTTGGATTAGTAACTCGTCTTTTGTTTTTCACAAGACAAATCCATTTGGTAATAGTTTCAGAGTAGTTTACTGAAGTAGCTGATAAAGTTTATAGCTCTGTGTATATTGTTTCATTTCTATAACTTACTCCAGTTGTTAGTGCCTGAGACTTGATGGGCAAGGAACAGAAACAGAGTACGAAGGAGACAGTAGGTAGGGTTCTTAAGAACTAAGGAACGAAGGTTACGGAAATATAGGCAGTAGAGATAAACAGAGAGGACACCTCGGTGAGAAAAGGCATAAGTGGTGGATGTGGGCAAGGTATTCCTATGACAGAAGCATGAAAACAGAGAGCAACAAAAAGCTTTGATGAGAGAAGAGAGATTCTGGAATGTACAGTAAGATGGAGGATTTGAAAAAAAGGATGGATAAATAAAATGTAGTAAAAATTAGCCCAGTCACTTCAGATAAGCTGCCGTCCTTTGAAAAATGTTTTGAAATTGGAGAATGAAGATACACAAAGTTTGGAAATGCTCTGTTCAATAGTAAAGTCAGTGCCACAAGAGAGATTCTCAGCAACATACGGTTCTGACTGAAGCCAGGCATCTTTCCATTCACCGTCTGGCCAAAAGATTGCCAGGATATCTTGCCAATTCTCTGTGATGCATAAGACAACCTCTGGTATGATGCCTTCCTTGCTTTCTTCTTTAAATACTGATATATAATAGATTTACTGACATAGAAATTTCCTGTATTGAAGGATGCTCTTTGCAGATTACAGAGTATTTAATTTTAGATTAAACATACATAGGGCCGTATTACCAAAGAAGAGAAACCTAAGTAAATGCTTAGGTTACCTCTCTGTTGATGATGTTTTCTAATACAGGAAATTTATACACTGAAGAGTGGGGTACCTCGCTGCAGGTTATATTCAGATTTGGTAATGGTTTATCTCCACTAAGATATACTCTATTTAAATCTGATTGTAATCAATCGGTTTGGGTTATAAATTACCAAGGAATGCATTCATTTGAATTGAATGATTTTCAGATTAGGAACTAAGAAAGGCATAATGAGGCAATATGTAAGAATAGCACTTCATATTCAGAATGTTCTACAAATATTAAAGACCCATACAGTTTAGGATCACCTAAAGAGAGGGTTTAATGACTGGGATTTTCGGTTCACGTTCTCTTTGCCTCCCTCTTGTGGTCCTCTTAATTAGTCATGCTCTGGTTGCGATCATCTGTGGGTCACTAGTGACCCATGTGAAATGGACCAAGCTAAAATAAACTTGTTTTTGCTTCTATTCCTAGCTAATTCACATTCAAGAATTAATACAGAATTTTGAGATTACCTTTTTGTAACAGTTTACACTGAGGTCATAGGAAAGTCTGTAATTTACTTCCAGTAGAATTCTGTTCCATGAATACTCAGTCTTGGTTCTCGCCCTTCAATACTGTCATCCATTGCAATAGGAGTAGTTTAGTACTCAATGTCTGTTCTTGCAAAACTTTGTATTATCACCTATGAAAGTTTTCTAAAGAAACATAAAAATCACTTTTTAGTTCTTGCGGCCAGTTTCCTGTATGAGTTCTTTTGTGAATCCTGTGATAAAGTTGGGCCTCCAGTGCCAAAGAACGTGACTTCTGAGCAGTGCTTAACAGCATACGGAAACCAGCTACTCTGAAATGGACCTTCTGTGTTCCACAGGCTGATTACTCCCTTTTTTATGTCATCTAGCTCTATTTCCTTTGCAGAATGACTACAGATGAAAGTGCTTTTAGTTTTCTGAATACATAAGTGTTGTCATTAAAGGTACTACCTGCGGAGTTGATGGAGATAGTTGCCCATAAAGAATCTTTGAGATGTCTGCTCAGTGTATTTTAACTATCAACCACATTGCCAGTGAAGAAAATATTAAATAAAGAATTAAAACATCTTGCCAGAAGAGAATAGCTGTTTGTAGCAAGAAGGTGTTGTGAGGCATAGGTGGAGTCCGAGTGTAACAGAAACCTATTTCAAATGGCATAAAGTGTTAAGAGAACTGATTAATAGCTTCGTTGGTATTATCCTGTCGAAAGATATTGTGTTATTAACAGTGCATGTATATATGAAGTATTTCTTTTTAAACTGCACCCCTGTGGTTCAGACAGATGAGTTGTGTAAAACCTATTTACTTCTGTTGACCAAAGAAGAATTGAAGCGTACAGAATGGAAGGAACTGGATTTTGAAATAAGGTTGGTCAGGTCTCGGGAACAGAACATAGCTGCTTGGAGGGCAAGATGAATGGCCGTAAAACGTTGACTACTTGTAATGTTATTGATTGTGACAGCAAAAGAATGCCATTAAGTCTTACGGTGTTGGAGTCTAATGGGTGAGCTCATAGGATTTAAGTCTTTTTAACTGATATTTAGCAGGGTTTGGATGAACCCCTTAACACACAAGACAGATCCATTTAACTTGAGTTCATTTGGCCATCTTTCTGTGCTTATCTTCAATAAATCCCTTGGCAAAAATGCTTGGTCTTAACAGCCAAAAAGCTATCTATGTGCAGGATCAAAGGTGGTATTTTAGAAAGATTATTTATGCTGCTGACAGATGTTGCACATCTAAACTGATGGAGCACTATGGTTTTTAATTATTTTTTTTTTTTAAATTTAGGGGTCTTTTTACTTTAGGTTGGTATTCAGAAAGCACCAGCAATATATTAATTTTTTAAAAAAATCTTGTATCTGGCCAAATTACCATAAAAAAATTAGAGAATTGTTTTCAGTAATCACCTTCCTTTGAGAATTCATATTTTCTCACTCTAACCTAAGCTTCAGTCTACAAGCTCTTTGCCTTTTACTATTATCTACTAGGTTCGAGCTTATCCCAGGATCTAAACGTTTTTCATCTTTCTTATAAACAAGGAGCTGTTTATATAATTCAGAAGAATTACAAGGGAAAAGTAGATAAGAAATCAGACTACTTGTCCCTATTTTTTGCATGTCGGAGAAGTGCCTGTATTTCATGCACTATATAAAGAACTTAAAGTGTCGTTAGATCTAATGAAATATGTAAATGTATAGGAATACTTCTGAGCTTCTATCGGAATACTTTTAGTCTTTCTTTGTGAATTTGTCTGAATTGGAACAAACCATGAAAAATTGTAGGATGATAAGGCCATACATTTCTTATCTATATTATGAAAATAAATAACAATGTGGTTTTTCCTGGTTTTATTCCTTCCAGAGGGCTTTATCCTAGACCAACGACATAGACCCCAAAAAATGTGTAAAATTCATGTGTGTACATGCATATATACACAAATATACATATTAAGTATATATAACATGAATAAAAATATATATTTAAAAATATATATTGTTAATTACTAATTGTGTATTCGATAGCAGGAACACTTTTGTTGCCTTAAGGTTTTAAAACAGAATTTTGCTTCAGTTTGTGGTGTATTTTTAGGGTGGACCTTTTTAATTTTTAAAACCATATGCACTGTATGAATTTTAGCTTCCACATTCATATTTTAAGTTAGTTTTGTGCACTTTGAATGTAAAATAATACCTTTTTTTTAGGCTAATTACATTGTGGAGCTATATAATGGATTCAAAATATGTAGAACTGATGATGTTGGGATGGTAAAAACTGCAGATCTCCAGTGGGTCTGAGTGGCAGATTTCTTTAAAAAAAATACAAAACAAAACACAGTTGACAGTTCCAAATTTTACTTATGTTTATTGATGAAAAAATGACTATGTTCCTTTGAAAATAAGCCTGACAGAATTCAGTGTAAAATGGAGACTGATTTAATGTGAATTTAAAAAAAGCCCTATTGTGTACACTTCATTTTTCATTTTCAAAATTATGTTTTTTGAGTTCAAAAGGGTACTTACTTACTTACAATAGTGCACCTTATATAGATAATTTGCATATTTTGCAGCCTTTTCTCCTAACCTCATGGTTCTCCAACCTGATCTATTGTATGTAGTTCATCAAGATACTCTGTATTTAATTCAAGCGTCTTCCATGGCATGTTTATGCTCAGTTAAGGCTTTTTTCCTTTAATTGCTCTCATTCATTAGATCACAAGATTTGAGTCTTTGTCCTTGTTCTTCCTGATCACTTTTACCTTTCTTTGGTTTCCATGGAAGCTGAAGTAGAATATGAGTATTTGTTTTAAAATTCTAGTCAACATCAAAAGTCTTGCATGTATGTATGAAAATGACATTCTATATATGATTATGCTCTTAAGCCAGCAAAGTTCCTAATTAGGTAGAATTGATCTATCAGAGAAAAGTCCTTTGCTTGGTCCTCCTTATTACTTTAAAAAACCCAACAAGCAAACAAAAAACCCAATAAAAATTGTAAGTTACATTTCCAAAATATTATTTTGTACCCATATTTTGTATTTTCATTAGAAGGCTTTGTCTCCTGTAATTATAATTTTTCCATGATCATAGGTAAACAGCAAAGTAACAGCTTCTTTTTTAAAGCTGGGAAGTCAAGGAAGTGAAGGTGGCTTTCATTATATATATTTTCTAATCAAATTCATGTATACCTTAATATTTTTGAATACTGTCTGCATTCCCAGAAACAGATTGAAAATGCCTTGTTTAATATTTTTTTCAGTGCCTTCATTGTAAATATTTTAATATTTTATTTTAGCCGGAAAGTGAAATTTCCACCACAGTAGAAGATTACAGTTCTGAGGTAAGACTGAAGTAATGCTATTCCTAACTTTTTGTTCAAATTTTTCTTTTACATGTTTACTGCAATGCTGTGCATTGTTTTTTCGAAAATAAAAGGAACGAAAGAGCAGACGTGATAATATAGACAAAGCTGTTGCATGTCATTACTGGTATGATTAATTACCATTAAAACAAGGATTGTGTCAACTACATAATGGGAGGCTACTATCATCAATAACACAGTAGATATATGAACTGTTTTAACAATGTCATCATTACGGTTGTATTAATGCTTCATGTTGTCATTGGAGTTGTGGCTGTGCATAATTGCTGCTAATTTTCTGTGGGAAACTATTTAAGCCGTTGATTACAGTTTAATGAGTTCCACGGCAGCCGTTGCTCAGCGACTGGCGAGGCGTCAGTCTGCTGGTGGAAGGTGGTGAGTGATTGCCTTTGCATTGCTTGTTGTTTGGGAGTTTTGTTTTGTGTTCTGTCATTTATTAAGCTGTCTTTATCTCAGCTCCTGAATTTTTCTTGCTTTTGCCCTTCCAATTCTCTCCTCCATCCCACTGGTGGGGGAGTGAGTGATTTGAGGGGGAGGCTTAGCTGCTGGCCGGGGTCAACCCACCACACTTTGGCATGTGCTCCTCAGCTCTGTCACATCGGAGTGCAGTAGCATGTATGGAACTTTGGTCTTGCCAAATAAAACAGTGTGTTATGTTTGTAAGGAGTAAACTACCTCATGCATAAATGTCAGTTAAGAATATGCTTGCAGGAAATAGCCGTGGAATATCTGAGTACAGTAAATATTGTTTCTAGCTTAAAAGAAAAAAAAATATTCCCTGTCTCGGTCGCTTTCTCTAGCGATAATCTGGGTTTTGTTTTGCAGATCTCTGTGCTAAACGCTTCTGCAAAACACACCCCAGAATCCTAAGCTTGGGATGAAGTAATCAAATGAGTCTCCATTGCTGAAGTAAATTTGGTGTAGAATACTTTGATTTAGCCTTTTCTAAGCAAAGATGACTACACCTTGAAATAACTGTTTGTTCCATACTAGTACTATAACTGCTTATTGTGAAGTCTAAGGGAATATACACACCAGATAATGTGTCCCTGACCTGTCACACTGCATGGTGCAAAAGTAAAATTATTACCGCAGTGGGAAGTCTAGACATGCCCTGGAAACTGGAACAACTTTTCTTTACCGACTTCATTGTTCTGTCTTCACTTGCTCCTTCTCCCAGCCTGTTCTCTTGACCAACTCTGTGTCTGTTTTCTATTGTCTAGAATTTGTAAATTCTTCCCTCTCTGTAGTACCTGCTGTCAATCTTTTCACCTTCTCTTGCCTATCCCCTTTTTCCCTTTGCTTGGTTTCTTAGGTCAGTCTTATAGGCTTTTCAGCATGTTTCTATTCTTCATTTTCCTTCCACAGTTATTCCGAAGCCCAGTTTCTTTCCCAGTCTTGCAACTTTATCCAAGCATTGTTTTTCCTTTGTTCTTCTTTTAATTTTTCTTTCTCCTTCTCCCTTGAAAACCTTCTCTCCTTTATTCCCTCTTCTTATGTTGGGGTCCTCTTAATGTTCAGCTCAACTTGTCTTAGATGAAAGCAGTAGATTTTCTTTCCAACCTGTCTCATCAAATCCCAGTTACAGTTTCCTCCATGGATTTGGTCTTAGCCTTTTTAGTGGAATTCTGTTCTGTCCCTCTCTTCCCCAGTTTGACTCTTTCTCTCCCACTTTTTTGTCCCGTCCTTGTTCATAAGCATCCTTGCTTTGTTCTGTTGTGCTGGGAGAAGGCACTTGGGAGTACAGAGAAAATACTCCCCCACATTCATTATTGGCTAATTTCAAGTACAAAATACTGAACCATATGGACCCTTGGTCTGGTCAGTTGTGGTCATTCTTATGGCATGTTTTTTGTGATGCAAATTAAAAAAAAAAAGATATAAAAAAATCTGAGACTGGCACTTTTAGAATCGAAGATTCCAGCCCAGCTGCTGGGGAGTGCTATAAATGGAAGAAAGAAGAAAGATTTTTATGGAGGGATAGGTGCAAGGGGTTGAAGCAAACTCTACTCAGGGGGAAAAAAAAACCAAACAGTTTAAAGATTTAGTATTTTTCATAGATAAAATGTGTTTTATTTTGTCCAAGGAATTAAAGTAGCAAAGAACAAAAAGAATCTACATTTGCTTTATGTATGGTGAGGTGATAGGGCAGCATGTGCTCACAGCTAGCCATTGAGAGTGCAGCAAATACACTTTTGAACAACTGCTGTGACCTTACTGCACCTTTTTAGAATATACATCACCATGGTATGGGATTATTATTAAACGGAATATGCAATATGTGAAGAATGAACCCTTGAAAACAGTTGACAGTGGCATTGATGTTCATGTATTTTTGCAAATGAGAGGTGTTACATATGTAACGAAATACAGCTAAGAAATTTTGATCACTTAGGTTGTAGGAAGCAGTGCTGGGACTGACTGCAAAATCTCTAGAAAACACGTCTTTGCACAATGCAGCTGAGATCTGGTATAATGCCTCATAATTGTGGATATGTTCTGATTTTTAGTTTTGTTGTTAGTATCAGTTGAATTCAAAGCTGTCATTGTAAAATGAATTTTCACATCTAAACACTTAACTTTACCCAGCTTCATTCAAAGATTTCTGTAGGTGCCTACAGAGTACATTAGGGAGCAATTTTTCAGATACTAAGGGCAATAGAATTACAGCCAGATTGCCTTCTGAATGCACCTTTAAAAAAAACCGCATATTTCCTCAAAATTGCAATTTTCCTCAAAAATGCAACGGCAGATGCATTTCTAGGCACTTCCTTTTCTCATTCCTGCAAAAAGACTTTTTACCTCCCTGAGAATTACTTTCTAAGACGTAAGTAGGCAACACAAAACTTGTGAATAGTAACACAATACTAAATCTGGTGAGGAACAAACTCAGGTGGTAAGTGTTATCTTAATAAGCTCTTTTTAATTCCAGTTCATTACAATTGGTTGACGTCTGCAATGAGGAAACAACATGCTTAGGAATGCACGTATTTTTAGTAACTACATTTTCAATGTGTTTCATGTCAGTTGTAATGTTTTTTTTTATTATTATTAAAAGGTCTATTTACATTCATGACCACCCTGTAAATAAAGCGATCTGAAGCCTTTTCACTTGAAGAAGATAAGTTAAATTTTGTCTGTAATAGCGTAATTATGAAGTCCTCTGAAATCTTGAGCTTACCTTTTTTTCAGATACATGACCTCCTTTTTGGAATGCTAAGAAACCATACATTTGTAAAAACATAGGCCTGTTGATCCATCTTTTCCCTCATTGTTTAGAATGTCTGTATTCTTTGTAATATTTTTTTGTCAGAAATTATGTTGAAACCAAGGCTGTCATTCCTCAAAAAGAAATAGGTCATGCATTGTTTTGGTTTGTTACAGTTGGTAAAATGTCAGATGTTTTTAATTCATCAACCCATTCTCTTGAGGAACTGGATAAAATTCAGTGATAAGTATTTCCCTCTTTAGGACGCTTACCAGACACACAATTATAAGCCAATACAGGTGTGTAAGAAAAGTTGAAGGAACCAGTGCATGTTTATATAAGAATTCTTGTTTTAAAGGAATTTTATTGTAAATACAGTCTGTTGTTCAATTTTGTTCTGCCACGTCTCTAAATACCTACACTATCAAAGGCAAGAGACAAACTGAAGACTGATAAATCCTTCGTATGACCACCTTGCCTTTTGTAACAAAATACTCAGTTTAATTAAGAAGGAGACCTACCTACATAGGCTTAAATTAAATGATGCTGGTGATTAGCTATTTAACATTATGGTCTAAACTCAGAACTAAGGGAAGGTAGGCTTTTTCCAACAATTAGATTTGTTTGGGTTTTTTATAACTGCGTAGGGTAAAGTTGCCCCCATATATTTTCCATGTGCCTCAGTTTTATGGTATTACTGAAAGAGTGTTCCACCTGATTTTTTTTCTCTTACTGACTCTCTTCCCAATTTGCAAAGGGTACCTCTGAAAAGGTGATTAATATGAAGTCTACAAAGTTCTTCTTCATTTTTTTTTGATAATGTTTATGAAATTCTATACCTCAACCTTAACTACCACATAAAGAAATCTTCTGTTGCGTGCTATTAATATATAGAAAAATATATTAAGCCAATATATGTTAAAAAGCCATCAGTTGTTGTCCTTCAGAAGTTATTAAACTTAATTGTAGTATATGATCTTAATTATTTTCATCACAAACTGAAAATGGGTTTTGTTACGGAGTAAAAAAACCCCCACAACTGAAATTAATTTTCTCAAGTTGCCCTAATTGCTAATTTTAGCTAAGTTTCATATAGTGAGTCGTGACATAAGTAGAAAATCGAGAAGAAGCTAAGAACATTGACAAGCAGTGTTGGAGGTCTAAGTATTAATTTTTGGAAGGAATCAAATGTCCAAAATGTAAAAAGAAAGGCGGGGGAAAAATGAAGACGTGAGGTAAAATTGTTAGTCCTTTCTGGGTACTTCTCTATGTTTCTACTACCAAATCAAAGCATTTTTAAAATCAGAAGTGTGCTTACCCAGTCCATGATATTATATTATTTTCATGCATTAAGGTATTTTCTGTGTTTTTCAGTGATTGAACAGTATGTATTGATTTATGCTGAGCATTAATTTTCTATTTATAAAGGGAAATCTCTGTAGTACTGGCATTAATGTTATAAGTAGTTACACATTATGTATTATTACTGCTATTTCTGAGGTATGATTTCAAGTCCTTCAAGGTCTGAGGAACATTAAAAGGGGTGCAGTGATTTCATAAATTTGATCCTGACCTCTGGTGGCAATTGTTGTGAATCACTGCCTGATTTTAGTGGTGGTTTCAGTTGGTTTTCCTTGTGTTTCTCTGGAAGAAGATTCCTTTCATTTGTCTTAAGGATATGTATTTACTGATGCAATATAAATTATACCTTTATTTTTAGACAATAGACTATGAATTATATTTTACTTTATATTAGTAAGTACTACTTCTGTGAATTATTTTGAAAATACAAGCAAGGAAGAAAAATCAGGTAGAACTTCCCTTGAGGGACTTCCATAACCTTCCCTTTTTTCATGTCTTTTGTTCACCAACACACTTGCTCCTGAGTAGCTAATGTTTTGTAAAGTCTAATTTTTTCTTACTTTGTGGTTAATTGTTTATGCAGTTACATCCAGAGCTCTTATTACTCCTTGCTTCCATTATCTTAAAATGTTATGTGGTTTGATTGTTTCCTTAAATGTTTCATTGTTTGCTGGGGTGCGTAACTAAGCACATCATAAGGCATCAAGGCATAAGGACGTTTCAGCATTAAAGGTGAACTGCAAAGCTTTAAAAGAAGAAATTAGAAGAGTCTTCATCAATAATATTTATGGGGTTGCAGAAGATGTCTATACGGGTAAACCACTGGGGACCATAAATCCAATAGGCCTTGTGTGACATCTGTTAACACTGGAGTTGGTATCTGGACTACAGTCTTCATCTGTTGCAGATGAGTGGAAAATTAATTTTAAATTAAGATATTTTGAAGCTAGAACCCAACTGCCTGTCTGCTCTCATGCAGCAGGATCTCTGTCGTGTCGGAGGTTGCCAGGCTGCTCGCGAGGCTCCCATCGGCAGAACACCCTGGCTGCTTTTTCCGTAGATTACGGCGCAGTCTGTTGTCATGTTTCAACTTGCACTTTATCAGAGAGCGTAAGGCATTTGAAAGGAGAAGGTATCAGACGAGGAACAGCATGCGCTACCGTGATGTTGTGGTTCGTTTTGACGTCTAAGAGCTAGGCTCCTGTGAAATGAGGCAGGATTTCCCAAGTTCCAGACAGTTGTTTCACTTTTTTAAGTAAAAGGTCTTTTGTAGAAATTTCAGCTGCTAAGGAGTCTGGAACATCTAATGAGATAAAGCTTTTGTGTCTTTCCTAGTAGCTCTTGTTATAAAGCATCTAAGAGCCTTTGATTGTTGCACACAGAAATGATTCACGGGAAGAGAAGCGTGTCCACTGTGGTAGATTACAGGAATCACACACTACATCTTTATCAATTAAGCCTAAATAAAATGGGAGTTAAAAAAGGAAAAGAAGTATCTGATAATAGAGTTTCTGTTAAACTACTACTCTTGTTAATCTGGGCCATAAGCCAAAATCTGAATAAAGACATCGGTGCCAGGCGCTGTGTAGACGCTTGTATGTCTGAATATAGAGTGAACATCTGGCAATACACAAACGATGTGCAGTGCCTGTATAAATTGCCTGGACTGCTGTTTGCTGCAATTTTCTTTATTCTTTCTCAAATGAGGTAGTAATCTCTCTGTGGTGTCTTCCTTTTTACTGAGCAAATTAGGAATTGAAAGGGCACTGTGTCAGCTCTGCAAGTTCTTGTCTAATGCAGGTACATTCGTTCTCTTAATACAAACTCCATGACTATATCGATCCCATTTATAACAGTGTACTTCCATGTCGGGTAACTTACTGGTTTCCTCAGGCATGATAGTCCTTTGTAAATAAGCCCTGATCTAGACTGTGGCACATGCCTGAGCAGTATAGCTGCTTTTTTTGATGTAAACATAATGTTTGGGTCTGAAACGCCGCGATGCCTTTCCATCTCTAGTACCATTATTTTTGTTTCAGGCTGTGATGTAATAAACAGCTCTGAGGGGAAATACAGCTGTTCTTGCTTTCTCATTTTAAAACATTGGTCTGCTGTTTTAAAAGCCTGCCTGTCTGTTATGGCTACTCACAAGTACAGAACATGTTCTTTTTTTTTTGGATTTTTTTTTTTTAATCTATAACTGCTACTTTGGCTCGTGCATGCCTTTTGGAGAGTCATCATTATTGGTTTGAACAGTCTGTAGAACCAAAATTCTCATAGAAGCTGAAAGGGGTTGCAGTGTTAGGTGAGTGAAAGACCTTTTTTTTTTTTTTCCCAGATGTCTTTTGTTAAATCTATAATTTCGGCTCTTTTTCAATCTCAAGAAATTCCTTCAAATTTAGGATGACAGTCTATGTTACTGCCTTTCGTCCACTATCAAGAGATTGGTTACTTTCAGAAATAATAAATCTTGGTGTATAAATATCTTCTAGAAAGCAAAACTGTGTTTAGTAATAGATAGCAATATTAAACATAGAATTTAAAATGAAGAATACTGCATTTCAATTATTTAAAGTACAAAGCTTTGCATTATTGACCTTTAAATCTGAATTCCTTTGTTTTCTCTAGATGTTTAAATTAATAATATGGTTTTTGAGTTTAATATGCTTTTTTGCAATTTTGTGTGTTTTACCTGCTGCCTATGCTTACTTTGATGCAATTTATTATATATAAAGCTATTTTGTGTTTCAAATGAAATAAATTTTTGTAGCATAAAAATTCCCATGGGTCTACAAAAATCATCACATAAGATTCAAGTGAATGGCAAATAGAAATCAAGCTTTATTTCAAATAATGATGTATTCAGAAATTGTCTTTATACAGGTAAATGGTTGCAGTTTTGTGACAAGAACAGCTATACCTGCAGACTTAATCAGGGTACAGTATTGCAAATTGAATTGTAATACTAATGGTGAATACTAAAAAACTCAAGCAATTTGTTTGGAACAAAAACTGTGTTGCTGACTAATACTTTGTTTTGCATGCTGTCCTCTGCATCTGCATTGTTTGTTATGTATTAATATCGTGTATCATTAAACTTGAAATGCAAAACCATTTACTACTTCTATTAAGGCTAAGATTATAAAGCAGAACTTGCAGAAACGCTTTATGTCAGTGCTTTTGAGGTGTGAATTGTACTAACAAAGGAGGTTACCATGGCAATAAGATCTTCGATGCTGTAGTGTATGTTAATGTACTACGGTGGCATTTGATACAGAATTTGATATTTGAGTTTACTTACTGTGATAAAGCATAAAAAACAATGGCATGTTAAGGAACTTGGATTGATTTAGGAAGAAGAATTTGGAGTTGGAGAGATTTGTTCTGAGCATGGAATGCAGCACACTCTCACGCAGCTAGAGATGATGGAGAATGAATTGGCTGGGAAACAGCAAGAGATTGAAGAGCTAAACAGAGAGCTAGAAGAAATGAGGGCAGCATGTGGTACAGAAGGATTGCAACAGGTATAATTACCTTATGTTGCTTTCTACTTGCTACTCGGTTACATGCAAAAATGCAGAGCATCATCTGAAAGAGTTCACACTTAATGGCAGCTGTTCTGAATGCAGCCAGTGTGTGGTATAGAATTGCACGTAATTTCTTACAGTCACATACCATGTGCTCTATTTCTTTGAGTGGCATTTCCATTGTGTGTCCTTTTTCTCTGTATTTTGTGACTAATATTCCAGTCTTCTTTACAGTGACTTTCTTCAGATCAGGAACAGAAAGATGATTTTCTTCGAGAAAAGTGCTAATTCTCCTCTAGTTGTGCAAAGACTGTATTTCTTTAATACCTTTCTGTTCCTCCAAGATCAAAAAAACCTCAGGTTTTACTTCCTAAGGAATGATATAACTGAATTGATCCTTGAACCAAAAAGGTATTTGTTTGTCAGGCTTCGCAGTCTGAAATACAAGGCAACTGTTACAGAATGTTTTAAGAAACATCTAATAACTTGGGATTACATGGAAGTATTTCTTTCTTCAGAAATACCACTGGAATTTAAAGTTAGGTTTTAAAGTAAAGAATATTAAATGCTTACTCTTCCAGTTTAAGGAAGTGGTGCAATGCACTGAAGTCAGCGCTTTGTCGTGCTTCATGTCTTACTTATCTCTCTTTTAATTTGTATTCAGGTCACATCATTGTTTTTTCCTATTTTTTGCAAAGTACTACAGAATACCAAAATTATTCTAATATTCTGTCATTTTCACCTTCATTATTATTGCACAATTATAATTTTTTCTGCTTTCATTTGTATTTTATCTGTGAAAACGGATGTCATGTTTTCCACCATACTAGAGTGATCTTTAAGTGATTGCCCTGGAGGAGGTGGTTTATCATTCATTTGTCTGTTGGTGAATCTCTGGTGTTGCATTTTAAGTCAAACTTGGCTTCTTATTACTGTATCTTGTATCTGTTGTGCTAAACATGATAGTCATAATTATAGCATAATAAAGAACATAAGCATAATTTTAAGTTTCTCACAATTGTGACTACTGTTAGGTTTTCCTGAAAGAGGTGAAAGTGAAAATGTTTGCATTTTTTAAATAGCTATGATTACTATTTTTAAAGTAAATTAAAATATTTTAAAACAAAACAGGCTGTGGTACAATAATATTTTTATAGTTGCAGCATATTTTTGTATGATAGTGGTACAGTAGAGAAATGCATATGGTTTATTTTTCAGAAGGAAAAAAAGACTTGTAAAAGGGGAGTGCGGAAGATAATGTTGTGTGCTTTAGTTCTGCCTGTTTGTTAAAGAAAAAAGGTTGAATAAAAAAAATTCAAAATTATCTTATAACTATGTGTGGATCAGAATAAATAAATTTAGTTACTCAATTTCATTGAACAGGTGCAAAAGGAGAGATAACGACACACTTAAGTGTCTGCTCTGTTCCTAATTTTCTCTATTATAACAAGTATCTAGTATTTCCACTAGATTCATGCTTTTGAAGTAGGAGTTCACTGCAGTGTTCCAAAAGGAACTTTGAAAGGATTTCATCAAATTCTTTGCATAGCTTGGCTTGTTTAAAGAATTTCTGGGTTTTAGGTCCTGCCAAATAATGTCCCTATTCTATAAATCAGTAAGCTTTATCTGGAAGTATTGTAATTCTACTTCAAGACTCTGCATATAACCTGGAGAAGCTTCTTTTTGGGAGCATTGTAAACAAAACAGTTATAAAAGGTGACTGATGGTTTAAGAGATTTGCGATACATAGAGATGAAGCTTCCACTAGCCTTGAATGAGTTCAAATTGACAGAGTGACTTTAAAGTAAGTAACACCTATTTATATAGTTGCACATGAAAATAGCCCCAATTAATATTGTAGAATATTAATTCTGTCTGAGTGTAATACTATAAAAAATAAAACACTTGCAAAGGGCTTTTTTTCTGTGCTTCTATCATTTCTTCATCATTACAAATTACAAAAGATTCATCTATTAAATACACTGTATCAGTTTTGCGGCTTGAGCTTATTTTCTTATGTAATTATGAACAATTTCTCTGGATTTACAATGTAGGATACTGCATGGTATCCATTATATGCTTTTAGTACGATGAATGCAATTTATTGCACTTCCAGCGAGAGATGATATAACTTGCATTTATTGTGACCAAAGTGTGTGGACATGAATATTGTACAAAATTGCTGAAACACTATAAATAGATACTCTGGCTTCCTTTATGATGTTTTTTTTATGTGGCCATGCTTTTTATTTTAAAAGCAGTTTATATATTTAACTAATTGACCTTCTTTAAAGGTTCCGATTTTGTTCTTTGATAAATATATTTTATAGAGAGGTCACGTATTGTTAAACGAGGGAGGAAAAATCTGTTTCTGAAGCACTTACAAATAGAGTTTGGGAAAACATAAATGCTCCAGTAGGTCTGTGTGACATCTTTTAAATGGAGAGATTAGGGATGACATATTCCTACTTAACTAGAATAATCTATTTTTTTTTAATTTTTTTTTGTCTGTGGTTTTGATATGCACTAATAGTTTAAATTTGTCTTTCATAGCTGCAAGAATTTGAAGCTGCTATCAAAAAAAGAGATGACATTATCACTCAGCTCACTACTAACCTACAGCAGGCCCGGAAAGAAAAGGATGAAACTATGAGGGAGTTCTTAGAGCTTACTGAACAAAGTCAAAAACTGCAAATTCAGTTTCAGCATGTAAGTTACAGTGCTACCAGTATTTATTTGGGTTTGGAAATTGGTGTCACTTTGGAGGGTCCATCAATGGCTCCTTCCTGCAGAAACGCAGAAATTTTTGTTCATTTTTGAAGAATTGGTCTGTTGGTATAGATCAGCAGTCACTTTAACAGTCCTGCAGTTATCATTATAGTGCCTGGTTCATTTTACTCATTCATTATAGAATAATAAAGGTTAGTCTGTTTTCTTCCCTAGTATGTGATGATAGCTTCTGATAAATACCGGATGATGGCAGTTGTGTTAGGGAAAAACACTTGCATAATCGGTTCTCAGAGCTTTGGGCTGAAATCCAACCTTTTTCCATTTAAATCAGAACAGCCAACCATCAACTTTAACGGACCACCATTTCATGCTCCGGTCCTTCACGTATTTTTGGGTAAAACCTGCCTTTTGTGATGTTATTACAAGGTAATTTTAGATGACAAAGTTAAGTTTCAGAGAGACATCTGTTCTAAAAAGCACTGGTGACTGCAGTGCAATGGACACTGTTAATCTGTGTGGCTACAGTTTACAGTGTTGCAGTTGGATATTGTAGTATTTTGTGTTGTTTAAGTACTTTATAGAGCTTTTTTGAGGTTCAGGTGAATTATATTCTGAAGCCTGATTTTTTTTTATTATTAAAAGTCTGATTTGGGGGACAGTGATTACAATTAGTTCATTTTACTACTTAGAAATGTTTCTTAGACACTGCTGTCCTGTGGTTGCTCACAATAAAACACTTTAATATTAAAGACTCTTTAATTGATTGCCCATCCCAAAAGAATGAGGAATTTGCAGTTCCTCGTAAAAGAACTTAGAAAATTTTGCAATAGTCTTTGGGCTCGTGATGTGGAAGATGAATATAAAGATCATTTTCTGTAGCACAAGCAGTTTTGAATATATATATTTTAGATTTTTTTTTTAACATTCAAGCTGCAGGCAAGTGAAGCCCTAAGGAACACCAGCCATAGCTGCACAGCTGCTGATTTATTGCAAGCTAAGCAACAGATACTTTCACATCAGCAGCAGCTAGAAGAACAAGAATGTCTGCTGAAGAATTATCAAACAAAGAATGAAGAATTTGAACTGCAGATTACATGTCTTCAGGACAAAATCACAACATATGAAATGGTATGTTCCTTGCTAGAAAGATCTGTTCTCCTAATCTGTTTTTCCTTTTCAGGATTTTGTAGTTCCTTTGAAACTTAAGGTCCAAAGCACAGATTAGGAGTGTCCTGCATAGAATGCATTCAGAGGTTTTAAATTTTTAAGATTGCTTCTGTTAATTAACACATAATAGGTGTGTAATTTAAAACTGAAAATTTTATGTCAGTATTATGTATCATGTTGTAAAAAAATACAAAAATATCTAAAACAAATTATGAAACTATACTGTATGTTTAAATGCCTTTGTTAAACTACATTATTTTTTTAGAGAAAAAAAAATTAAAATAACCTGCTTGAACAATCTTTTCTGTCTTAAGGAAAAAATGAATTCTTTTCTTCATGTACTTTTCTTTATTATTGTTCTTCATGGAAAACATCTTAAAAGTACCTAAAAAAATAAAATTTCATTAAAAGTGACAAAGAAGTTTTCAGTAGATTTTTATTTTTTTTTAGGTATCAGCACAACTGGAAAAAATGCAAGTGACTCTTTTTTGGGAGGGGGGCTGGGGGGAAGGTTTTGTCACTTATTCCAAAGGTACAGATAACCTCCAAATGAGGTCAACAAATAATTTATACTTAGTTTTTATAAATGTTCACTAGCCTTCTAAAGAAAGGCATTGTGTTTAAATAGCTAAGCCTATAAATGTTCTTATATGTTCAGTTAAAAAAAAAAAACATGGTTTTGCTCTTTTTTTTAAAGGAAAAACACAGAAATGAGGGAGAAGATTTGAGTAAACTACAAGAAAAAGAAGCGTTAGTTCAAGAGCTGGAAACAAAACTTGGAGAAGAAGAAAAAAATTCATTTCAGCTTAAGGAAAAATTATCAGATGTCAGTAAATTACTTGAAGAACTGAAAGAACAGATTTCGCTGAAGAACCAGGAGATAAGTAATATGAGAGTTGAACTTACCACCTACAAACAGAAAGAAAGACAGTGTTCTGATGAAATAAAACAATTAATGGGAACTGTGGAAGAATTGCAGAAACGATGTTATAAAGACAGCCAGTCTGAAGCTGACATTGTGCAAAGAATGGAATTGGAAACACAAAGGAGACTGGCACAACTTCAGGCTGAATTAGATGAAATGCATGGCCAGCAGATTGTACAAATGAAGCAAGAATTAATTAAGCAACATGCAATGGAAATAGAACAACGTCTTTTGCAACAAAAAGTAGAATTGGAGAAAACTGCAAGTCTGTGTTTGAATGAGAATGTTAATAAAGATCAAATGCATTTAATGAATGTTAAAATTAATGAATTGAATGTGAAATTGCAAGATGCTGATAATGAAAGGGAAAAAATAAAGCAAGAATTGTCACAACAGATGGAGGTAATATTAGCAGAGAAGTCTCTTCAACAAACTAAAATTGAAGAGCTTTTCCAAGAACTGAATTTTTCAAGAGAACAGGTTCAAAGAGCCAAACAAACTATAGTGGATATGGAATGTAGATTAAACGAAGCTGAAAAATACCAGTTTGTGATTGAAGATTTAAAAACTCAGCTGATTTCTGCTTCTGAATTTAGGAAGGAATTGGAATTAAAACATGAGGCAGAAGTCACAAATTACAAAATAAAACTTGAAATGCTAGAAAGGGAGAAGGATGCAGTTTTGGACAGGATGGCAGAATCTCAAGAAGCAGAATTGGAGAGACTGAGAACAAAGCTTCTGTTTAGTCATGAAGAGGAACTTTCCAGACTTAAAGAAAACTTACAAAAAGAGCACACGGTGAACATGGAAAGCCTTAAAAATAACTTGAATATGCACCATAAACAGCAGTTAGATGAGGTACGAAATGCAATGAGCCAAAAGATAGAAGCCATGCAATATGAAAAGGACAACTTAATCACAAAGCAAAATCAGTTGGTATTAGAGATTTCAAACCTAAAAGATTTGCAGCAGTCCATTGTAAATTCTAAATCTGAGGAAATGACACTTCAAATCCATGAACTGCAGAAGGAGATTGAACTGCTTAGGCAAGATGAAAAAGAAAAAGGTACCCTTGAACAAGAAATTCAAGAGCTGCAGCTGAAAAGTGAGTCAATGCAAGAACAAATGAGGGAGAGAGAAGATAGCCTTCAAAAAAAATGTTCGGAACTTGAAACACAAAATAACCTTCTTAAAGGGGAAAACAAAACTCTGGAAGAGAAATTAAAAAATATGTTAGTAAGCTCTGAAGACAATCTAATTTTTAACAGCAGTGTTAGCTCTAAGTCAGAAATTTTGGACTTGCAAAAGAGAATAGAAAAGCTGATTACTGAAAACGAGCAACTTAAAAACCAAAATGGTCAACTCCAAGAGGATAGCGAAAGGCAGAAGAGTGTCTTTTCATTCACTGAGAAAAAACTTGAAGCTAATTATAAAGAGCTGCAGAAAGAATGTGCAAGCCTTCTGAAGGCAAAAACTGAATTAGAAGAGAATAAGAATAAGCAGGAGACTGAATACAAAAGCAAACTCAAAGCTTTGAATGAAAAACTTCACCACTTACAAAGCAATAGACCAGTTTTATTTAAAACTAAAACTTCTGGTTTTGAAGGGAGTAGAGAAATCAATGTGTCCAGGGCAGACACCTTTGAGACTGGAGAAGTTGTTGAGAAAGATGTGACAGAACTGATGGAAAAGCTTGAGGTTACCCAGCGTGAGAAACTGGAATTATCCCTGAGACTTTCCGATCTCTCTGAACAGTTGAAATCAAAGCATGGTGAAATTTGTCATTTAAATGAAAAAGTTAAATGCTTAGAAGATGAGAAAGAACAAGTTCTAGCAAAATGTAAAGAACTAGAAGTCATAATTAGCCATGCTCAGAGAGGAAATAGTAGTGGTAATGACTCTAAGACAAAATGCCCTAAAGGAAAAGCTTTAAAGACAGCTGCTCCAGCTTCTGAAAGTAGAAATAAAACCCCTGGTCCAAGCAATAAAGTTGGTGAAGGAATAAATGTAAGAGGAAATCTAGGTTCAGATAAAGAGATCAGTCATGAGGTAACAGAAAGAAAGGAAGTTCAACAAATGTTGAAACCAGAACAGCAGTCTCTTGTAGAACATTTGCATGGGAGGACAGACAGGCTGACAGATGAAACATCGTTAGTAGCCGTTACACAGAGTGAGAATAGTAATCTTCAGCAGCAAGTGGATGCCTTAAAATCAGAACAGGTACGTTACATAAAGCAGTATAGAAAATAATTTACCTATGAAAATTTGTAGGAGCTTTCTCTTGGAAATTTGCGTCATATTTTTCCTGTTAGCTGCTTTGAAGTCCAGGTGCATGGCCACATCCGTGAGGCAGTGTGGCCAATGGTTGAAAGTGGTTACATGAATGACCAGAATGATAACCACAGTCAATGTGTGTGAGGATGCTATTTTTCAGTGAAAGAAATACTCTTCCATTACACTTAATTAAATCAACAACAGCAAAAGGTAAGGAGAAGGAAGACATCTAGAGCACTTAACACTTCTTTTTAGCATCTAACTAACTTACCTGAGGTAAAAAATTACTCAGGACGTAATTTTTTAATCTGTGATTAGCTTTTCAGTTCTCTGAGTACTCGTTCAAACAATATAAAGACATACTGAAACTCTTGACTTCTTCAGTCATCTTTTATCAAACTGTAAAATACTATTCTTCCATTATCAAAATTTTTGTGTTTAGAAATGTATGTGGATGCGAGTCTGAGAAGAGAAAGGTGTGAATATACAGAAGTTACGTGTATCATGATTCTCACCAATCTCTGTGTTTTGCTGTAGAAATTTTGCTTATTTTTTTTGATACTATAAATGAATTGCAGGTAGTATGGAAGGGATTGTTATTTGCCGATAAAATAGCTAAGTATTGAATTACCAGTATTTAATTAGGCGATGGAATTATAAATCTGGCTTTAAATTTATATACAGTGATGAAGTTGAACGGCATGCTGCAAAAGTATGCAACGAAGTTTTCTGTAGAAGTAGATGTTAACCAGTCTTTTACAACTTTTTTGGATAGGTGGATTTTTAGAACATGAAAAAATGACAGTGAACTGATACCACCACTGCCAATTTTATGTTGTGTTGTAGTTCATTCTTTTCCTAAGAAAAAAATCGCAAGCAAAGCCACATTGGAAACAGTTGTGAGATTATAGAAAAAAGCTGCAGCAGTATAAAGTATTTTATTTTTTTTAAGGATGTGATAAGGGTCTTGCAATTTCCTGCCATAGAACTAAAAAATTGTTATGATCCAGAGGTGTCTAAAAACCTTTTCAGACTTGGACTCCAACTAGCTAATTATTGGCATACCCTAAACGTATCTTTGCTTTAGCAATAACATCCCCAAAAGAGCAGACTACAACTACGTGCCGTGGAAATCAATGTTTTTGAGGTCTTTTTCCTGTATAGAAGTGAACTTTCTTAACTTACTCTGTTAGTAGTGATATTGCTCTCACTTCATCAGGGTAAAATTCATTGGGTTTTTATTGCTGCAAAATAGGAATTGAAGCATATTGAGTTTTGTTGATTTTAGTTTTATTTTTGTTTTAAGTTGAAGAAGCGTCCTACTATTTTGTTATAATTCAATTTTCCAAACTGTATATATTTAAATTTACCTGATGCCTGCCATATATGCAGCATTCCGTTCAACTTATTATTAATTTCAGAAATTCATGGAGGGACTTTTTCTTGTTTCTCATGCTCTGTAAAATGTGTCTTTTTATTCAAAGACTGATTTACAGCTACAGATGGAAGCACAGCGCATTTGCCTATCCTTGGTTTATTCAGCTCATGTAGACCAGGTTCGTGAGTACCTGAAAGCAGAAAAAGAGAGTGCACTTTGCAGTCTTAAAGAGGAGCTTGTACGTAGTCATCTACAAGAGGTGAATGATCTTAAAAAAATGCATCAGCTGGAGCTCCAGACCTTGAAAATTCAACAAGCAGGTAACTTGACCAGAGTTATGGGAGTGAAGCTCTTGATGTGAAAAACAGTGTCTTTAAAAGAAAACATGCACAAGAGTTTGTGGTGTAGCTGTCCAATAAATTGTTTTTGTAGAACGTTTTGAAGTGGTTTTGTACCAAATTGGTTACCCATTACAAGTAGTGTAACATCAGAGTACTTTAAAAACACAGAAAAATTAATAATAATAATAGTAAAAAAAGAGGGAATAGGAAGTAATACAATGCATTTTTTGCTATTTGTATTAGGTCAATTAACTGTAAATAACTATATGATAGATTCACCTATAAGGTTGTATTCCTTACTGAAATAATAAGCAAATGCATCAGCAAAATATTTTGGGGCTTGTTTCATTCTCTGTTCTTTGAATTCTTGCATTGGGTCCCTGCCCACAAGTGAGTAAGTTTCTTTGCTACTACTTTTTGCCTCAGTGAGCTTTTACATTATCCTACTGGTTTTGTATCCTTACTTTTTCTGTCATCTCAATGTTTGCCCTTCTGTAATTTTTTGGCGTAAGTTCTTTGCCCTCCAATATGTTTCTGTGGAGTTTGATCTTTCTAGAGCTCACTAACACACAAATACATTTCTTATCACATGCTCCTCTTGAATGTGTAGTTCTACCATAATAATTGAATCTGTCTGTGTGAGGAAACAGGAAAGAGGGAAACAAAAAAATATGCCTTTCTAAGAGCTGAAGAGGCAACCTCACCGACGCAGGAAATTAGGCCTTTGAAAAGTTGTTGTGCTTCTAGGGTTTAAAAATAATATGAGTAATTTGTATTCATAGATGATGAAGTCAAATCTACACAAAGACTTATAGAAAAGCTGAATGAAACTGTAACTGCGGAATGTTCTAAGCTTGCTCAGGTAAGACTTAAAAAAAGAGTGTTTTTTAAAATGTAGATTTTGAAAATGAACAATTATATGTACAGTGAGTCATCATATTTTTCCACATAATTTTTAACAGATTTTATGTGCAGCTTTTCTCTTGGCATAGATCTCAAAATAAAGACTGCTAAACCTGATCTTCCAAAATAACATTACCAGGGGTGTTGTATTTTTTTTCCTAAACTCTTTTGTGTCTTTGTCCAGACAATTATTCTGTCTTGTACCTAGTCTTGATCTTCTATGTAATGTTTATCTTATATTTGCTAGTTTGGGAGTATTTTTTCCTTTCTCGATGTCTTTGGCTATAAGTTGATGATTTATCAGTGGTCCGGTATCATGCACACATTGACGCAAAGGACATCACTCTTTCATATCTGCAATAAGATAGTAATTTCTTTCTTAGCTGCAGCCTATCTTTCAAAGACTTAGAAGTGTCTAAAAGAGTCTACCAAAATTGCTGTCTTTATTTTTTTCAGTAGCTAAATACTATAGTTAAAAATTGAAGCTTATTTATAGTCTGTATTCTAGTGTTGGCCACCAATAATACTATTTTGCCATATCTTTTTTTGTAGGCTACTAGTAATCAATGACCCTTATGGGTACTTCTTGACCAGCAATTGAGTTACTTATTAAACATATTTCTGAATAAATTAAGCTGCTTTCATCGTTCCTTAAAAGCCATGGTTTTCCAGTCTTAAATATTTCAAATGGTTGGTTTTGGTGGGTCTTCTTTCTTCCATCTTTGCCGGACTTTTTTCAATACCTTTTTGGCAAAGCTGATAGCATAGATTTTATACTTGAGGGCCAGCATAGGAGAGATTAAGCAGGACTCCGTGATAGCTCACAGAAGGTAGCAGCTGAACAAGAGTCTTTGACATTAGTTGTTTCATAGTTGGGAAGAATACTACCTTATCTGTATGATTCCATGTTGAGCTTTTGGAGATACTATGATTTTACTTTTGTAAGTTGAGTTTGGTGTCTGTTGAGTCCAAAATGTTTAAATAAAGGATTGCACTGTGTGCTTTCAACAGGCTGTTTCTTTTCAAGTATCTTTTATCTTCAGAAATCATACAGATAAATCTTCTGTTTGCTTACTCATTATAAATATGGCAGCTATTCCACTGGCCACATAGCACCAACAAACATGAGGCATTCTGTTTATGATTTGTTTGAGTTTTCTTATGCCATCCCCTTTCATCCTATGTGTTCAATACTTAAGAACAAGATGAAATGTGATCTCTAAAAAGATACACATTTCTGGCATAGGGAACCTTTTCTTCCAAGTAACATTGCAGTTTATGAGAGTGAGACATTTACAATGTAAATTTGCTTTCAGCATTAATAGAGGAGGCCTTTCTCTGTAAGATTTTTATACTTGGCAGTTCCAAATTAAATAAAGATTCCAAAATATATGTATTTATGTTTTAGCTCAGAGTCTTTCCATACCTGTTTCTTTTATCAGGAGTTTTAAAGATTGTCTGGGCTCTTGTGACTCAACAGAACATCTATGTCATCATTTCCACAGAAGATAATACAAAATACTACTTTCCTGATACTATTTTTCTTGTTTTCTTTATGAAATGTGATTGATAAATGAAGAAACAATTCTCCACTTTTCTCCTTTGTTTCATTTGTTATGCAGGTTTTGTGTGACAATCAGAATGAACATTCTTCAGCTGCTGTTGAAGCTGATGATACGGAACAGGATATTTTCCATACACCTGCTGCTGTGCAAGAAAAACTGAGTGTAGAGTTACCAATACACAGAGGTCAAGCTCAAGGTAATGGCATTGTACTATCATGCTGGTTAAAAAAACATATTGATTTCAAGTATTTCAGACTAGCAATTATAGCATTCATTGTTTGGGTACTAATTAATGTGCCTAAATAGCTGCTTTAGAGGTTTCCTCACTATTTGGAACCACTTTTATTTTTTATTAGGGATATTTGCTTGTGCTGTCTTCATTATAGTGGAAATTGGTGGAAAAAAAGTGGTTTGTTTTAGTTTTTTTCCCTCCTCCTTTTGTAGAAGAAGCTAGCAGCTTGACCAAAAAAATATATTAAGGCATCCAAAATTTGGAAGGGACCTCACTTGTTTCAATAATTATGTAATGTTTATCAGATAATTCTTCAGTGGAGAACTTGTGAACAATTCACTGTATTAAAATTTCTGGTAAAATGTTTGATTTCTTTTTTCTTAAAGTCCCTGCTTATCTGTGTAATTTAGCTGTGCAAGAGCGTATGGATGCACTTCTACACAAGATAATGGAAGAATATAGTAGGTTGAAAGCACTTCAAGCACAGCTGATGAAGGATTGTAAACAGGTAATCTTTTTATAGCGTATGATATACGTGCATTTCATTTTTCTCTGTTGCATGACTTCCCTCTCCATGAGCAAAGAATGTGTTTGAAATTGTGTTTATATATCCTGGTTGAGTGGCAGAGCATGGCAATGATTTGATAAAATGGAGAAAGCTGCTACCCGTGTCACAGAATTGTGGGATGGCTGAGGCTAGAAGGTGCCTCTGGGGTTTGTCTAAGCCAACCCCTTGCACAAAGCAGGGGTTGCGGCTAGAGGAGGTTGCCAAGGACTGTGTCCAGCCGAATTTTGAGTATCTCCAGGGATGGAGACCCCATGGGCACCCTTCTCTCCTTCAGGTTACACATTCCCAGCTCTCTCAGCCTCTCTTTGTAAGACCAATGCTCCAAGCTTCACATCTCCTTTGTGAACCTCTGCTGGACTCATGCCAGCATGTCCGTTTCTCTCTTATACTTGGAGTGCAGTGCCGGACCCAGCACTCCAGATATGTCTCACCAGTGCTAAGTAGAGAGGAAGGATCACCTCCCTTGATCTGACAGCAAACAGTCTTCCTAATGCAGCCCAAAAGGCCGTTGGACTTTTGTCATGATAGCACATTGCTGGTTCAGCTTGGTGCCCACCAAGGCCCCCAGGTTCTTTTCTGCAGAGCTGCTTTCCAGCTGGTCGGTCCTCTGCAGGTACTGGTGTTCCTCTCTAGGTTGCAGGACTTGGCGTTTTCCTTTGTTGAACTTCATGAGGCTCCTTTCAGCCCATTTCTCTGGCCTGTTGAGGTCTCTTAAAACAGCAGCACAACCACCTGTGTATCAACCACTCCTCCCAGTTTTGCACAGTCTGCAAACCTGCTGAGGGTGCACTCTTGTCCCATCATCCAGGGCGTTAATGAAAAGGTTAAACATTACTGGCTCTGGTATCAACCCATTAGGTGCACCACTTGTTATTGGCTTCCATCTGGACTTTGTATCACTGATCACAACATTTTGAGCCCATCAGTTCTGCCAGTTTTCAGTCAGTCTCACCATCCCCATTCTTCATCAGTTTGCCTATGGGCATGTAATAGGAGGTGGTGTGAAAAGGTTGGTCAGGAATGATTTGCCCCTCATAAATCCACACTGACTACTCCCAAATGGAGTATCTTCTTGGTTTCATGTGTTATGGTTTCTAGGATTATTTGCTCTGTCACCTTCCCAGAGATCAAAGTGAGGTTGACTTGCCTGTAGTTCCTCACATCTTCCTTCTTTCTCTTCTTGAAGGTAGGAGTGCTTTTATCTAGTCCTCAGAAACCTCCCTCAGTCACTGTGACCTTTGAAAGATAATTGAGAATGGCCTCACAATAACAACATGCTGCATCCACAGCACTTCTTGGTGTATCCCATCATGCAACACCAGATTGTTCATATCCAGTTTGTTCCCTGACCTGATCTTCTTCCACCAAGGTTGTCTTCCTTGCTCCAAACTTCTACACTTATCTCAGGGGCCTGGGATCCTAAAGACAAATTTTATAGGTAAATTTGGAGTTAGGTACTTCCATGTATTAAGTAGAATACACTCATCAATTATGTTTAGAGATGGTTTCAGGTCAAGTGTATTGATGGATATACATGTACAAAAAAAATATTTATGTGTGAAAACTGCACCTTGGGCCTGAGGAGAATATTATTGTCTTTCTTGGAAGTATAGTGCTCCTGGACTTAGAGGAATTATGACTTAACAGTTTATATTCAGACAGAGGAGCTGGAGATTTACAGTGGACACTGCACAGGCTGATCAACTAGCTATTAGTGTGTACTTGGTCATTCAGGCTGTGAAATGAAACACATTGTTACACTGGTTACACTGTCTTATGCATTGGCCACCAACCTTTCTTACGTGTTTGTAATTACAGTTAATATTTTTGCATTATTGTTAGGCAAATTTTTGCCATTTGTATTTACTGGATTATTTTTTAGGTCAAAGAACCGTGGCTGTCGTCTTCAGAAAGGAGGAAAGAAGAGGAACCTAGCCATCTGGAAACAAGAAAGGAATGTCTCCAGATCCCTTCACGGGGCTCAATGGGTAAAAAGATGAATATGCTGTTTTTATTGCATGTATATTCAAAGAGAGAGAGAGAAGACAATGACTTTACATTTTAACTGTTTCATAGCTTACTACAACTTGAAGCATGCAAGAGATTTTTGCAGGTTTTGCAGTGTGATACTCTTGATTTTCTTAAATCTCTGAAATATTTTGGAATTGCATTCTGCGAAAGTTTTAGTTTAGTCTGTTATAGTTTTCCACAGTTAGAGTTCTGTTACCCATATCAAATATAGTTTTGCAAAATGGAAAATTAAGTTATAATTATTTGTTCTGGAAAAGTAATTGATATGATACCAGAAGAAATTTGTAACTACAATAACTATTCAGTCCATCGCTGCTATAACTTGGGAGGGAGTTAATTTATACTAATGTCATTTATTCCCCCCCTGCTTCCAATGCCCTACATATAGATCCTAAGATTCAAGAATATTGTTCAAAGGAGATACGGAACCTTAAAACACACCTTGAAGAACAGCATGCTCAAGAACTGGAACACCTGCGGTCCTATTTCCAACAGCAGCTGAAAGAAAGTGAAGATAGGTACACTACAGAGATTGTCCATCTGCAGGATAAGCTTCAAAGCGCTGGGGTATCCTCTGAACACACAAGGTATTAATCCATTCTTTAATGCTTGTAACTCTGCACTGTGTACAAAAAGAAGTGTTTCAAATAACCATTCATATAAAACTCCACATTTTACCTCAAAATTTGAGAAATTCTTTATAAACACATTACTCTTATGTTGTTTTGTTCCTTCAAGAGTTGGTGTTACGAAGAAATTACATAAATGCTGCAAACTAAGTAGTGCAGCATCTAGAATTTATTACATTTTTATAGTTAATAGAGGAAGATTTGATAATTGGAATAATGCACAAATGTCATTTCATATATATGAGCTTTTTAGTAGTGATTTCTAAACTTCCAACTCAACAGGCACCTTTTAACACTCAAAGCTCCAGGCAATGTTCTTTACATCTGAAGACAACTTGTGTAGCATAGTTGCATGAAATTGGTGGTTTTCTAGAATGATATGTAGCAGTAAAGTTTGTGGCAGAGCTGAGGTCCACTTAACACTTTCTGGCTTTCACCAAGTCACGGGCCATGGGCCCTACTCCTCAGCCTTCTC
Organism: Chionis minor; assembly: GCA_013398295.1. Taxonomy (NCBI): domain Eukaryota; kingdom Metazoa; phylum Chordata; class Aves; order Charadriiformes; family Chionidae; genus Chionis; species Chionis minor. The sequence continues at coordinate 604,093 of VZSF01001194.1, read as the reverse complement.
CTGGCCCTGACCATTGTGGCCATTCAAACCTGGAAGAGGTGCAAGTGTCTTGGGGCCATCCACCTTTGGAGGGTGGAGCCTCCTTCTGTTCCCTGATTCTTTCATTCACTGCCTCCGTGAATTTGTCCAAGGAGTGGTGGGTGCTTGTGATTGTGCTGTGTCATCATCGTTGTCATCTCTGGTTTCCTGTTCTTCTGTTTTTGATACTCTTACTCCTTCCTTTTGTTTTATTTACCATACTACAAATCCACTTAGTTTCTTTGCATTTTTCTTTTGTCTCAATCTCCTTTCTGTGAGAGAGAACTATGAGGGTTTGTTAGTCAGACCAGTGCCCAACTGTAGAAGGGTGTCCTGCTTTGAGCAGCACAGGACTAATTTCTTTTCTAACGCTGGGGGGAAGTGTACTTCTAAAAGACTCTAGTGTCCGGATTTGTGAAGGTATTCACTTTATAGCCAGCTATGGTATGCGGGTTTTAAGGTCTCAGTGTTTTTGAGTTAGCCAGGTGCAAGGATGAGGAGGAGTGAGGCCCGGCCACTTGACCCAAGCTGGACAACAGGATTATTTCATACCATGAACGTCACATTCAATATATAGTTTAGAAAGTCTGCTGCGAAGTTCTCTGCTATGAAGGCTGTGATCCTGAGAACTTCTTGCCCTGGTGCCAGACCCCTGGGGCCTTCTCTTTCTCCTGAAGCCATTGTGCTCGCAGTGTCCAGTATTGGCTGTCCACTGCTGGCAGTGCACAGCTTTCTGCTGATAGAATTGGCTGAGTATAATCCTTGTTTCTTTTATATTGGTATTGGTATCAATATTGGTCCTTTAGTGTTACTAATGTTAATTATCTAGTCTTATCTAGTCTTGTTTAATATCTTTATTGATGATCTGGATGAGGGGATTGAGGGCACCCTCAGTAAGTTTGCAGAAAGTCAACAAAGCTGGTGAGGGATCTGGAAAACATGTCTAATGAGGAGTGGCTGAGGGAACTGGGATTGTTTCATCTGGAGAAGAGAAGGTTGAGGGGAGACCATATTGCTTGCTACAACTACCTGAAAGGAGGTTGTAGTAAGATGGGTGCTGGTCTCTTCTCTCAAGTAACTAGCAATAGGACAAGAGGAAAACGGTTCAAGTTGCACCAGGGGAGGTTTAGGCTGGACGTTAGGAAAATTTTTTTCACTGAGTTATCAAACATTTGGAATAGGCTGCCCAGGGAGGTGATTGAGCCACGATCTCTAGATGGCGTTTAAAAGTTGTGTAGATGTGGTGCTTTAGTGGCGGACCTGCTAGAGTAGGGTCAATGGTGGGACTAGATGATCTTAAAGTCTTTTCCAACCTAAATGATTCTGTGATTCTATTAAATCTGTTTATATTTCAACCCTCAGTTCTCTTTGTTTTTTTCCTGATTCCCCTTACTGGGTTGGGAAGCGGTCATTGGGTGATAGAAGAATTATCTAAATCACAATAAATTGTTGTGGGTTTCTCAAGCCATAACAAAGGGAGATGGGTAGACACAGTGGCAATAGGAGATGCTACTAAGAAGGGGGGGAAATTGTCTAGAAGTTTCTAGAAATTGTTAAATATTTGCTATACTTACTGCAGTACTCAAAAATAAATCCTTAGAAGTTGAGAGAAATGACGATAAAAGTATTTTCCTTCAACCATGACCCATCAGAATCCAAACAGCTTTTTTTCCCTTATTTTTTGATCACAGCCTTTTCTCAGCCGTCTGTGTTTTTCTAACTTTTAAATATTTTTCCTTTCATTCTGTAAAATATGTTTCTAGTCTTGGAAGCGGCATGTAAAATAACCAGGTGTTTTCCTCATATGAATGTACATGCTTGTTTTGTGGTGAGAAGAGGTCCAAGTTCTGCAAATGCTTATGCATCTGTAACACTGACGCCATAGTTTTATATCATTGTTTTCCACTATCTGCCTTGTAGAATTAGTACACGTTTATTAGCCTGAGCACAGTTTTAAGGGATTGTATGGCTTCTTAATCAATTACTTTTTAAGGCTTTAAAAAAAGTGTATGTTATGAGCATTTTCAGAATGCATTTTGTGAAATTGTATACTGCTCTGTGTGTGTTGGCCAGGACAGGTTATAAATATTTATACATGATTTCTAAATTATTTTTAAATGAGTAGTTAGTGTTCTGATTTCGTCCATGGTAACTAAATTCACCTAAAATTCACCTAACATACTCAAAACTCATTTTATATCTGTTTAATGATCATTTAGAGCTATTATCAGTATTTATAAGCTAGCAAAGTAGAGGAAGAGTTTCCCATGAAGATTTGCATTGTCTTAGCTTTCATTCCTGAGGTCCAGGTTTTAAATATTAGAATGAAACTGGAGTTTTACAGGAAAAATTCCTGGATCAGTACATAAATTGGTTTCTAATAACGTAGTATGGAGGTCTCTCTTGCTACGTCTCAAGCCTGAAGATGACTGTCTTTTAATGGTGTAGTCAGGAACATGTTGAATGATCTGTTATGTACTCAGTTTCCATACCTGGTTTGTTGCTGCATCTTTTAAACTGACATCTAAGTAGGAGTATAGCTGTGGCCAAGTCTAGGAATTTTGGGGGGAGGTTTTCATCTGATTGTATATCCTATTGCAACATCAGGAAAAAAAGGGAAAGGGAAATGATTTGCAGTTTTTCATTAATCAAATTAAATATGAATGCTAAAAATAACAGGTTACCTTTTGTAGTTAAAAATCCCAGAAGTTTTATAAAATTACCATTCTGGACTCTGTTTCAGGATTATCTAAACCAGCTCTCAGACTTGAGCAAAAGAAAAGCTTCAGGGTCTCTGTAAAACCCTGGTCTAGTTAGGTTTGTAAGTCTCAAAGGCAATAAACTTACCTTCTAACTTAATGTATTTTGTACCCTGTCTTTTAGCAAGGGATTAATGTCTTTGTGGTAGCAGATGACAAATACTAGAGGAGATTTCTTTTTTTTTTTTTTTTTTTTAAGGTAGTTTGATACTGTATCTTATCCTTTTGACAGCGTATTTTTAAGTCTTTTTCAAGATGTAGTGGAAGGGCAGCTAGAGTTTCAGTGGCTTGTGGTGTTTTGGTTTTTACTGATTTATAGCACTCTGAATATATAGAGCAGTTCTGCTGGAAAAGACAGCCTCTGAATATATTTCAGCATGTTGTTACCTAAATATAAAATTAATCATCTTGGGTTTCTTACTGTTTTCATGTGTATGCTTCACCTATACAATACAAGAAAGTGGTGCATCTGTTGATAAGCATCAATTTAAAAGAATCAAAATAAATATAACCATTTTCTGGGTGTTTTTATGGCTTCATACACACAGACATTCTGGTTTCACTCATATCCTTATGATTCAAACAGGCGCTTTTATCTTAATTTTAACTGTGTGGTTACTTAGCGCATAATATTCTCAGGTAGCTTTAAAGGTAAGTTGTTTGTGAGGTCCTTGGCAAAACTGATGTTAAGATGTGTTACACTGAGAGGAAGAGCTAGCGTTTGGAAGGCAGATGAATTATAAAGTCAAGTATATGAAATTAATGGCATGGGAAGATGTGTGTTATGAAGAAAATATTTGCAGTTATTAGTCTTTAAATATATAATGTGTATATATATTCATATAATGCATATTTGAATAGAGGAAAATATAAGATATACTGAAATATTGATTTTTTTTATTTATTTTTATTTAATTTCCCCCCTCTGCTTCTTTTACCTTTTTAGTGTATGCACAGATTCACAAATAAAGCTGAAAGAAGTCTTCAGGGAAGTGAAGTGCAGTGAAAATCTTCATCAGCAAAGAACAGATGGAGCATTGGAGGTATCCTATATAACTCAGTTGACAGCTAATATACATATGGTCAATGTATTTTAGATGCTTTCAGTTCTAAGATGAAATTAAAATATGGGCTAGTATTTAGCAGTAGTAATTATCATGCTAGTACGATGCTATACTATTAAACGGTCCATGTTAGAGGAAAATATTTAAATTTTGCTGAAAAACATTTCTGGAAATTATGAGCAATAAAGCTTGCTTTATAGGCCCTGGGTTGGGGGTTTTTTGGTTTGTTTGGTTTTTTTTTTCTTTTGTTTTAAATTTTAAATTTGTTTAAATTTCTTCACTGAGACAAGACATTTGGGTTAGGCTGCTTCTTACTAAAGTGGAAAAAAAAAAGTGTTCAAATTCTGGGATTTCTTCAGGAGCATTTAAAATGTTCTAACTTTTTTTTGAACAATAGTTATGGAAGAAGAGTGATTTAAGTGAAATGCTAGCACTTTTTAAGTATAGACTGCATAATTTAGAAGAAATTTTGAAAAAGTAATCCCAGAGATCTTAGAAACCAAATGCAAATAGGAAAGACTCCACACATTCCTCTCCTAGTACTTCTGGAAACCTGGCTTATCAATTCTGCATTTTGAAAAATAGTCATGTTGTTTTGTACTTGATCCTGTGCTTTCTTCCCTGTTTTTTCTGCATTTGACAATTCAGCTACATCTTAGAAGAACAGTTGTTGCAAATTCCACTTTTACAATTAATTTTGAAGTGGAAACAAGGCAAAGTCCTTTACCCAGTTCTTTTATGTTGTGGTACGAAGTCATGTGATTTGCATGAAATGAAGATAACCTAGTTGAGGTGGTAAAAAAAAAAAAATCTCTGTCAGATTGAAACTTTTAAAATAAATGAAATAAAAGCACAAATACATTAGCTGAGATTTCTTGGTTTTCTTACAGCCTGATAGTGAAATTGAAATGCATAATCATCTGGATGTTGTTCAATTGCTAGAAAAACAATACCAAGAAAGATTAGAAGAAGAAATAGCAAAGGTATTATTTTTATTCTTTTACTTTAAAATATGTTTAAAAATCACTGTCAGTTTCATTTGCCATTTTTGACAATTCAGACAGTTGCAATAGTATATGTTAACTTTTGTTTGATTTCTTGACCAGGAATTGTTTAGTTCTAATTCTGGAAAGGGAAAGTCTTAAAAGAAACTGAAAAAGAAACTGAAAGAAAAAAATCTGAAATATTTTGAGGTTTTTTCAGTTGTCTCTCCTATTACTTCTATAACTTCTGTTCATGAGGGGGAGGGGTGTTTTTCTTTAAAACTTTAAAGAAAATATGCGACACTAGAATTTATTTAGAAAATCCGGAGGCCTAGAGAGTAGATTTCTTGCCACTTCAGGCTTAACTGCTGGTCAGTTGAAAAGATTTTGCACTTAACAGTTTCACAGTATTTTCCGATCATATTTATTGTGCATTTTAATGTGTTGTGTAAAATGCATAGTTTTCATTTGGATCTGATGACGTTTTCTGAAACATGAGAAGTAAAATTAAAATTTATAGGTAGAGTATGCTAAATTGTTTGTGGATTTACTTACTTTTTGACTTCCAAAAAAATTTTCACTTCTCTGCAAAATGAAAAATTATCTCTGCTTTCATTATATCGTGGCATAAATAAAAATCAAATTAACATAAATTAAAAATCAGAAAGAAAGGAATACTTCTTTAAAAGGTTTACAATCAGAGTTAAGAAGACTGTTGAAGCCAGCACTGGATGATGACATTACTTTAAGTAATACATGTTTCTGGAGTAAAAGTTCTATGTCTCTCATCTGCTGCCAAGAAAACTCTTCTTTAGGGGAAGCAAAGTACGTGATCGGCTCGTGTTTTGTTAAGGGCAGTTTAAGTTCAAAAGACAAACTCGCGTTTTCCGGAAAGGAAGAGTTAGGTGTTTTCTTTTCAAGTGTAACACTTCTGTATTTATTATACTATATTTTCACACATTTGTAGCTTATGCTATAAATGGCAGTATTCTAAATTTAGAAAGGAGCAGCTCACATGATTGGAAAATGGGTTTATTTGTGTTAGAAAGGGATGCTTAGCAATACAAAAACCACCAGCTTGTCATAACTGGAACTGCAGCCATTTAGTTTAGCTAAAAACTTCAGAAGTTTATTTCTGGTCAAGTAAAGTTCTGGTGCTGAGTGTCAAGCACATGACACTGCTGTCTTTGTACAGCCCAAAATTCCGTGTAAGTGAAACATTTACAGAAGATGCTTAGTTAGAGAAAGCTTAGCATGGCAGCACTTACGCCAATATGCCAGGAGTTTTTAAAGTTGCCTTATAGAATCCTTTTTAAAAAGAACTAGGTAATTCTGTGGTAAATAATGTATTTCAGTTGAAAACAGCAACATAATTTATTAAACTTATACCTTAAATACAGTATGTCTATATTTTAAGATGTGACTGTTGATGAGATTGGCGAGATGTTGACATTCTTCTGTATTTATGTTTTCCTCTTAAAAAAAGAAGAAAAAAATCGTAGTTCAGAACTTTTAGTACTTTTATTTACATTATTGATAGTAAGCAATGAGATTTCTTCAGCAATAGGAGATGCTGTGAAGCATAAACTAATACAGATTTTTCTTATTTATTCAGGTAATTGTGTCAATGAGTGTAGCATTTGCCAAACAGAGTGAATTGTCAAGAATTGCTAGGCAGAAGGAAGAAGCAGCACAAACACAGACTGTACATCAACAGAGAATGGATTTTGAAATTAAAAAGCAATGTAGTGAAGAAGAGGTTGATGGCCCTCTTCGAAAAGCAACAGAAAAAGGCAGTAAGCATGAAGAAGAATTGAAATCACTTTGCAAGGAACTCAAAGAAGAGTCTGGTGAGATCAACTCACTTGGAGAACAGCTTCATTCTAATAGGAAGCCTGTATTAGGACAGACCACACATGAGTCAGTGATTTCTGAAGAGCTTTTCTCCAATGTCAGAGGGCTTACAGCAGAAGAAACACCAGTAAGTGTGGGGGGAAAAAAAAAAAAATCACCAATGTCTAACACCATATCTGAATAATCTTTCCAATGGATTTACAGTTCATTTCAATGAGAAAATGTCAAAGAAAGATTAAGATGAAAATTCCAATTAAATATTTCTCTTTCCCTTTGAAAGGGATGACAACTTTAGACCTAAATTATCTACCCTTCTTTGCTATGTTCTGCCAGACTATCTTAGCATTATGGTATGCTGTGAGGAAAGGAGTATGACACTGGTTACATGAAAATGTATTATGCCATTTCATGGATAAAACTGTATTGGAGGCAATAAATTGTATAAAGACTTTTTGTAAGTTCCTTGTTTATACAAGGAACAAATTAAAAATAACGTTTAAAGAGTTTGAGTCCCTTGTGATAAAGGATATCAGCTGAACACAAAAATTGTAAGGTGTAAAATACAGATTTAGCATTTCACAAACATGGGATGGGAGGTAAGGTGTAGAATAAATATTGTTAAAAGCAGTCATAAATTTTGACTCCACAATTTCATCCTAAGTTTATTTTTTTAATTAAATTTGTCTCTAGTTGAAGCAAAAATAGCACTTTCAAGTTTGTGTAACAGTTAACTGTTCTGATCTTGTATTATCTTGATAGTGAATGAACTGTAGTATTCGTGGTTTGTATGATACTACCCTCTCAAACTTCTGATGTTGCTCACACACACCCTCACATGCATTATGTTTGCCACTGCATTTTCTGTTGAGATCCCTGCCAGTTAAAAAACCCGAGTTAACACTGTTCACAGTTATTTTAGAAATCTTGTCTTTTAAAAGGAGAATGATTCTAAGCCTGGACCTTCCAAGAAGCAGGCAACAAGATAATGCTTTCCTGACAGCTACTTTAATTATGAAAGTATTTTCTAAAATTTATTTAAAATTTATTTATTAGAAATTCATTGAACATAAAATGCTAAAATAATTCCGATATTTCAGCACTACAGTGAGATGACGGCATCAGATACAGAAACATCAAGTCAGCTGTTGTTATATGAGGAACGTTTGGAGGACATGCGACAGGAGCTAGTACGGCAGTATCAGGAACATCAGCAGGCAACAGAATTATTGAGACAAGGGCACATGCAGCAAATGGAACGTCAAAAAGAGAATCAAGAGCAACTCTTAGCAGAGCTTGAGAGTCTTAAAGTGCAATTAGCTGAGGTAATATGGGGTTTGACTCAATGAGTTAACATGGGTTAACAAAGGGACATTGTTGGGTAGATTTATATTTATTTTTACTTGTATCTATTTTGAGAGACATGCAAGTGTTTACTATATGGATGCATACACACACACATGTGCGCACTTATCTATTTGTGTGTGTATATATGAACATATATGCCTATATGTATAAAAGGCATATTTCTTTAATCAAAACTCAGTCAGTGATGGACCAATTTAGACTTCTGTAAATCTGGAGAAAGCCTGCAGTGCTGCACAGCAGCCCAAGAGTGAGTGAGAGCAGATGTAAATCATACCACCTTTCAGATACGTGGGCTGGTGCCGGATGCAGGCTAGCATCCATTTACATCGATGAAGCCATCAGCCGTGGCTAGGAATACTATAGAATTCTCCATTTTTCCTCATCCCCACTTGAGGTCTGAACTTGAACAGTATTGGTGGCTTCCTGAGACAATGTGTTTGTGGGGGTGTTTTTGTTTTTTTTCTTAATCATGGGAGATGAATTCCTTATTGACTGTTAGAATGAAACAAAATCTATGGCATTTGGTGGGACTTTGCCTTTTTAAACTTAGCTTGCTGTCACTCTGCATCTGTTCAAAGCCTATAGTGCATATGCTAATGAAACTCATTAATTTATCTTAATAATTAAGTCTTCAAAAATAATGCCTTTTACAGCCTTGTCTTCAAGGATTCTTTCCCTTGAAAGACAAAGTAAACAGAATCCAGAAGAATTTGTCTTGCTCTGATTTCAACAATGTAACATTACAGACATGCACGTGGAAAGAGTAATCGGGGAATTCTAAAATTCTTTGATTTCACTGGGGAGTGGAGCTTTAGGTTCCTTCAGAGCTTACCCAAACCTGGTTCTGTTCTGTTTAAGTTTGGGCTCAAGGAGCTGGGGAACCTAGAGAGCTAGTCACTGGTATGCTCGGTGTCTTTTCCAGCAATGTCAGGTGTCTGTTTCTCTGAGCTGCTTTATAGGTGTCTTTCTATCATTTATCCTGATAAATTTTCCTTTCAATATATACATCCTTTCTCCTTTTACCTCTTTGTCAGTTTGCACCGTCTTTTGTTAGGGGTTGAAATTTGTGAAACTGATGGAAAACATTAAGTAGAACTTAGGCTGCTGGCTTTTTTCCAGTTTTTAATGCCAAGGGTATTTACCCGCAAGAACCGCATAGGAATATATGCATTGCATTTAAGCCATGAACTCTTCTAGGTGTTCTAAAAGAGAGTGTGTAGCCTTTTTATAAAAAGAATTTATTTTCGTCTTTTTTTCTTGTGCAAAGTATGTACTATAGCATGTAATACTCAGAAATTAACCTTCCAGTATGCATTGTGAACACTGTGTTTCATAAATGGCATATAAACTGTATGGAAATCTTAAAGGTGTAGGATACCAAAAGTACTTATTAGCTGTATTCCATTCTAGAAAGCTTTCAGTGTCTTTGTAACATTTCAAGAAATGGACTGAAATTTCATTGTGCAAAGTATGTAAAAAATTAGAAGTGACAGGACTCTCATACTCCAAAGCTTAAGAAGTTGTCCTTGCCTCTGTAACGCTTCTTTTTTAGCGTGTCTCAATGGAGAATGACAGCCTGGTTGCGGAGAGGGAGAGAATGCTTCTGGAAGAACTGGAATCATTAAAACAACATTCTGTACCCGGAAAAGAGAGGCTGTTTTGCGAGTTACAAAACAACAGCACACAAACAGAGGTAAATATGGACTTTGACTTTCTTGGCAGCTGTGGCACGTAAAACCAGTAAGATTCCTTTTTGCTACTCTTTTTGTGTAGTGTATTTGCTTGAAAGATGTTGTGTATTGCTTAAACAAAGCAGGTTTAAGAATCAAGAGGTGGTACTTCTAGACAGTTTTTTACTTCAGGTAAGCAGAAGCTAGTTTAGTAACTTGAGGGTGGAGGTTATTACTCAGGTAAACTCGCATTTTCATATTGCTATAGCAACATCAACAGAAAATACAAGGACTGTATAATCAGCGTAACAAAGTTCTTTCTAATAGGCCCTGCCTTGGATTTCCTGTTTTGTTTTTATTTATGTTTTCCATGTAGGAAGAGTATTTCTTGATTTGTATTTTGGTGCAGTTTTGTTAATGAAACACAACTAATTTAGGTTTTAAATTTCATATTCTGCTGTATAAGAAGAGTATGTTGATTCTGGCATGACAGGATTTCTGTCCTTTTTGTCTTCTCTGCCTCTGCAAAAACTTATTCAGAGTGAAAATGAAAACCAAAATGACGTGAGAGAGCAGATCTTTGAGGATGAAGATGGAGGAAGAAAGCCTGATGAAACATCTTCAGCTCTTCTTTCTAAAGAAAGGTGCTTAGAACTGTTAAGAGAACAATATTTTTTAAAAAAATTGAGAATCATGTTCTTGTTGTTAAATTAATAGTATTTATAAGCTTTATTCCAATTGATGATAATGGCATTTTTTATTCTAGGTAATCATATTTCTGAGTTTACATACTTCCGATTAAACAATGTTTTATTTTTTATAAAGCCTAACAATGCAATAGCATAGAGGATGAGACAAATCTTAGCCTGTTTTACTGTATCTTTCATATTACACATACATAGAAACATATACATCATTTGTACACCTGCATTCGTATACACAATTTATGTACATATATGAAATAAGTTTACATGAATATAATTGTTGTATTTAATAATACCTTTTGACTATTCTGTAATGTTTTTGATCTGTGCAGAGGAACAATCTTCTTAATTGCCAGTTTGAGAAAAGAGTAATTTTATATTGAATACTAGGCAAATGTTCATCTCTGTTTTAAAAGAATAGATAGATAAAATACCAAGATAAAAGTACAAATATTGATAAATAGTTTGACTTTTTACATATTTTATAAAAAGGATGACTTTTAGCACAAATGTGCTTTTAATATTTATAAGTTAACATTTATAGTTATATATTAATATTCATAGTTCACGTGCTAATACTTATTCTATGGTGTGGGGTTTAGTCTTGAAAAAGAAATCTTAGTTTTACTGCTTCAGCTGCAAATCTTTCCTGGTTGCAAGGATGTATAAGGGATAAAAAACACTTTGAAAGCAGGAGAGGATCAAAGGACTGATCAGTTTCTGTCTCGCAGGCATGTTCTTCAGAAGGCTAATGAGAAACTCATGAAGATTATTTTAGAAGTTGTGAAGACAACTGTGGCCATGGAGGAGACAATTGGTTGCCATGTTCTCGGGTTACTGGATCGGACTGGGAAAGTCCAGCCTTCCAAAGCAGCTGGATGGGACACAGAAACAGAGGAGCCAGTAAAACCCTGTATCCGTGTGGGATATGAAAAAGGTACTGTTTGTATGGTTTTCTATTTCATAACAGGTAGCATTTGTAGATCTTTATTACATATTTAAATAACCTTAGTTTTGAAGTTTTTAATTAAAAACAAGCTTTTATTTTAAAACTGTTTGTCACTTGAATGCATATGACATCTCTGCTTAAGAGAAGACAAGTTCTCTGGGTCACACCCCAAGCCAGTTACAAGTCATAGCTAGTGTCCTGCTGCAAAGCCTGCAACAGAATGGCAAAGTGATTGAAAAATACAAAAACAAGTATGTTCCTGCTGAAGGAGGCAAAGAGAAAGGGAATGAAACGTAGCTCCACGGCATCTTCCACCAACTTTATGCCTTCCTCTGTGTGTCTGGGGAATGAGAAATGGTGCCAAAGGCTGTATGTCTACGAGTGGTACCTAGGGATGTTACCGGTCACTGAGGCCAGCAGTCGTGGGACAGCCTGTATATATATGCTTGTGGACTTCCCTAGTCTCCTAAAGAGGGTGGTTGCATGCAAATTGCCTTTTGGAACCAGTTCCAGAAACTTTCTAACTGCCAAGGCTTGCCCATCAGCTGTTTGGAGGAGTGCTAGTTGGCACAAGCCAAAAGGAGCATTTTAACGTTGTAGTTAATTGCTTACTAGCGTCTAAGAAGTCTCCCAGGCTCTGATTAATTTCTTGCGATTGTACTAGGATAGTTTCTGTCCATTTCTCTTTTGGGCAAGAGTAGGCCCTCTATCATACTGCCATTTAGGTGTGATTAAGGTTGTGTACGTTCATCCCGGATCTTATGGGGAGGGAATGGACAACAGATCAGTTCAGACCGAAACACATTATGCATCTGGATTTAGCTGGAATTTTAACTACTGTGAATGAGAAATACAACTGGAAGTCAAATACTACATTTCAGTATTAAGAAAGCATCTACTACAGAGTAATAATGCAACTGGTAAACAAAGATGAACTTTACCTCTTTAATTCAAAATGTAGATTATTAGGTATTATTGATTCACTCTGGCTTTAAAAATAGGTCACAATAAGCCTTGGGGCAAATTAAGAAAGGATGTATGACTTTGTAGCACAGTGACATCTCTCTCAGTTGATTACCCAGAAGGTTATCTGCAGTGAAATGTGTACAGCTGCAGTCTAAGAATTCCTGAATTTTTCAGGTTAACAGCACTTTTATGCTTGTACTGCTGTTTCATTGAAAAACCTCATAACTTTTTTTTTCTGCACATTTCCCTGTATTTAATTGTGAGGAAAATTATTTTTTGAAAACTCAGACTTTTGAGGCTTTACCTTTTACCCCAAATTTTAGATTGCATAACTGAACTCCTGGCCTTAATTTTTGATACTTGTCCAGGAGACCTTAAAGATTGAGATCGTCTACTACTCTAATTGAAGGAATCCCTTCTTTCAAAATGAAGTATTCTTGCACTTTGCTTTGAGGTGGGAAATGAATAGAGTTTGCGTATGTTAAAGCAGCTAAAAGCGTCTTCAACCACTGGCAACTGTTTTACACACAGTCTAGCAAAATGGTAAAAGGAGCAGTGACCAGGCTCAAAGTTTACCATCACCTCCTTCTGTATTCTGAGGTAGTGTTAAATTTTATGTAAACTGTATTTTAAATAAGTTTTCCATATTAAACCCAGCGAAGTATTTTTTGTATTCTTTGTGTTCGCGTTGTATAGCCTGAGGTGTGTTAAAAGCGTTGGGATTTTCACAACATACATTACCCAAAGAAATAAAAACGTGTTCTGGTTATGAACGCCATGATCACAGGTTGTCAGTTCCATGTGTTGTGGTATTACTTAGTACATTCCCTGCACCTAGTTCATAGTTATATTGTGCCTATCAGGGAACATGCACTGTTGCTTTTCTCCCTCATTCTCGTTTGCTGAGAATATTGCTCTCTTTTCTCAGATAATAAATATGTAACTGTGTGTATAAAGTGCTAATACGTGATTGTTGCTTTTCACTACTCTCACAAGTGCTTGCTCTGCATGGGCACATACAATGCACAATACATGCCTTTGCTTTCTGCCTGCTCCTGCACAGCAACGCGTTTACTTGTATTTGTCACTAATTTTGTCACTAACAATTCGTAATGTGGATTACTTGCATTACATATGTATAGAAAAACAGTCGAAAAAGTACCTTTATTTGATATTTTGGGTGGGTACAATATAGACTCATGCCTCGCTTTCTTTTGTAATACTACTGTCTAAACGCGGGCCCTGTAATTGGAATGTATTGTTAATTTCTTGTGAAGTCTCCTGATGAAAGAGTGCTCTCTTAAACAGAATGCTATTCCATTCTGCTAGTGATGAAGGCTGACTGTTGTAACTCTTGTATTTGCTGTTAGCGTATTGTGAAGAGGCACGTAAGGTTTCACTATTCTGCACCAAAGCAACATGTCTGTTATTGTAATGCCCTTCCTTGATATAGAGCGTCATTCAGGGTGTCCACATACCAGTTCTTTATTCCAGTATTCTTTTTTGCATGTTTCCTTACATTCGGAAATAATTATGAAAGGAGGAGAAACCAGTGAACAGAGTGAGGATTAAAGAAGACCCAAGTTTACAAAGGCTGTAGTGGCTAAACCTATAGTTTGTAATGTATCTCTGAGGTTGTATTCACAATTATCTTTTTTTTTTCCTTTCCAAATGACACCACAGCATCCTTGCTGCATACATAGTTCTGCCACTGGGGTCAACCAGCCATAGTAACACCCGTACTGTTTCATCAGCTGAAGGATTTGATCCTTCTTCAAATGGAATTAAATGACAAATCCTATTAGTGTTTTCAGCAACAGGACCATTGTTATTCCTTTCCTATACTTCCACTGAATGGCCTGAGAGGACAAAAGCTTTTAAATTTTTTTTCGCCTTTATTATCTGGAAGTAAGAAATAGGTAGACACTACTATATTTTAACCTGTGCATGTTACTGTGTTTTGTAATACCTAGCCAAGCAGATTGGAATAAAATTGTACCAATCTCATAATAAGATAGAAAAAATAATGTATTTAATAAAGTGAATTCTCTCTGAGCTTCTGAACATAATCCATATTTACTGACAAGCAGAACTCAGCTTACTGTTTTTGCTGAGTTTCAGCGTTTTAAAAAGCTGAATCATTAAGGTCACGTACTTAAAACCACAACCTGATTTATAGAGCATATAGAGGTTTATCTGGGACCTCTCCTAGATTACGTGCTAACACGGGATTTTATTTCTAGCAGAGCGAGTAAAGTTCAAATTTCAGTCATAAAACATATCATTGGAAGTGAACAGCATTTGTGCAAAGTAATCTGGTGAGTTAATTACATCTGGAGATTTGGGCAGGAATCATTGTGACAGAGCCAAGCAGGCTTTGCCGTTCTCCTCCCTCAGACGTACCTTGGGTAGAGGGACTGCAGTAACACAGGTTGCTCTGGAGAAGGCTATGTGGTTATGGCATTCCTTGAACATTAAACCCTCTTACTTACTTTCTGAGCTACTTGTTTCCAAACAGCGTACCAGGAACAAGGCAGTAAATTGCTTTATACACTGAACCGCCATAAACCTGATTTTTTTTTTTCCTTGTTTTCAGCTTGTAACCCCTAGTCTTAATTCCTCAGTGGAATCCCAGGAGTAAACCAAAATACTAGCTCTACATGATACAAAATATATATTGCTTCATAAATGTCAGTTGGCAGCTCATAAACAACTTCTGTATCTGAAACATCTGAGTAAGGACTGTATAATTAAGCACTTTGCTTAAGATTTAATGGGCCTTGATATCTGACATACTGAACTGCGAGCTTCATGGCAAAGGAGACCGTATGAACCTTTGTTGGTTTGGGGGTTTTTGCTACAAGGAGAGAGTTTACACAAAGAGAAAATGTTTTATTGGGGCAGTTATATTCTATTTATTATTTTGTGTCAAGTGAAAAAGAAAATTGAGGGACAGAGAATTTGGTTTTAGTTCTGCTGGGGTGGGAGGTTTTGAACAGCATTACAAGGATTAGTAAAATAGGAGTAAGGCATTCAGCTGCCAGGGCTGGTTAATAAGACTTGACAACATTTCTGTTTCTGGCTTCCACCACTGAAAATCTTCTGGAAATATGCTGTACTAAAATCCTGTGTACTAAGACCATTTTCAGGGGAAAAAGATACAGAGATTTTCACTTTGCAGTTAGGAAGACATTTAACGGGAACTCCTGTTCTTAAGTGCCACTTCGTAGAAATTATAATATGGGTGTCTACATTTGTCATTTGCCCTTGATTTTTCTATTTGAGTTACCAACCCTATAGTATAAACAGAATTATTACAGCTTTTGTGGGAATTTGGTACTTTTTATTTTTCCTTTTTTATCTTTGAGAGTAGTAAAGTTTCCGCATGCCAAATAATACCTTAGATGACAGCTCTCTTCGTTTTTCCTCATTTTTTATAGTTATATTTCAGGTAAATTGTGGTGTTTTGTTCTGAGATTTTTCATAGAAAAAATTATTTTTTAACATTGATATATTTTGTATTTATCCAGAAGAAATGGAAGCAAATTACAAAAGAACTGATAGAAGAAAAAAAGGATTTAAAAGTTTTGTGATGAGTTCTTGGAGGCCAGATTATGCTGTTCTGGTCACTGACAAGGAGAAGTAATAATATTAGTGATACTGTTAATCTGAGAGACCTATTCCAGACCTGGCTTTTAAAAGATTGCGGTCTGAGCAGGCGTCAGGATTCCTAAGTTCTTCTCTAAAAGTTTCCGGACAGCCAGAAGTTCAGATGATTGTGCAACAGACTGCACATTTCTGCAGTTATTTTGTATAATGTTTATATTTGTATTTGACATACACTCATCATTGCACAATTCAGCTGTACTTCTCAAGCAAATAATTTACTAAAATATAAAGGTTATTGGTCATGAAATATGGGTTAAGCCTGAGAAGGAAAACAGGAACATTACGTAGATGATTTGTACTCCGTCAAGAAAGAATTAGTTTGTGCAATAACTAATATGTCATTGTTTTATCTTGCTTATAGCTGTGCTACTGTACTGTGGGCTTTTATTTTGTGAGATCTCTGAAGCTAAGCAGGGTCTTACCTGGTCAGTACTTAAGACGGGTGGCCTCCAAAGAGCATCAGGTGCTGCAGTAAGTGTGTCGGTGGCTTAGTAGGGAATGTGTTTTCCTTCGACTCAGTCTTTAACCAATACTTTGGCACAGCATTTGGAAATACTTATGCTGCTGGATGTCCATCTTAAACGAAGGTCCTTTCTACTCTGAGGATATTAAAGCTTCTGCATCACTATTGATATTTTGCTACACCGAGAGCCAACTCAAATTTGGGTGGCGAGAAATCAGAATGCTATTGAATAAAAAATGTGGAACTGTTCGTTTTGCAGCCCACCTTACACTGCAGGGGTGTGGGTTATTAGGATGTTATGGGAAAGCCTTTATGCTATACAAACCCATTGCAAATATTTCGTGTGCTGGCAGATGATGATTGCCACCCACTGCTAGGGTGACTCCACTGCAGTAGTTTGTGACTGAAGTTCTGAAGTGCAGTACTCTAAAAGTGCTTTGAAATCCTGTGTAGACGAAAGGTGCCATGTGAATGTATATTCTATTCATCTGGTTATTCATTCCATTCATGCCTACAGTGTGCTTCTGTTTTTTCCCTTTGGAGTGTGAAAAGAGTTTGTAACATTATGTCTCACATACCTAAAAGGAGATATGAAACAGTAATGTTATATAACTAGAAGAAAAAAATTAGTTAATACATCTCCATTTAAAAAATCTAAGCAATTATAAGATAAAAGTAAACAAAACAAACCTTTTAAAATTAAGATCGCTGTAGATTAGTTTGTTGTGTATGGGTCATACATACAGCTGCATCCATAATGAAATAAATGCGTAGATATTATTATCAGAACGTTTGCAGGTATAAAAGTATAGTAAGTACACCGGGTGGTTAATCATGTTTCAACTTGTTAAAAAAAAAATAAAAAGAAACCTGAAAACTAGAATCTGACTTTCTTGCTGGCTTCAAGCAACATCAACAAGAGGACTTGTATTTCCAATGTTATTTGCATACCTGGTTAAGAGGCAAGAGCAAGTATAAGGAAATTGTATCCAACAGGAGTAGTAAGTACATTTTTAAGGGCAATTTGTAAAATTGACCTATTATAATTTCATTTCAATTTCTGTAACTAAACAAACTGTTCCAGTTTAGCAATCACAATTGGTGGAGTAACCAGGAACTTAAATTCAAAGATAACCCAATATTGCAATGTTATTGCTAAACAGTCATTTAGTCATACTACTATTTTCCAAAAATAAGGTATTTTTTGAGAAAACATTAAGTAAAACAAACATCTAATTGTTTAAAAAAACCCACAACAAACACCAAAACATTATTTTATTTTAAATATATTTCAGAAATATGCTTCATTAAAATAAACATCATTTTAAAAACATTGCACAATAGCATTTATTTCTGACATTTCAAATCTAAACAGCCTAATGACATAACATTTCTTCATTTTTAGAACACAGTATCAACAATAGGTATCTCCCGTCGTGATGTACTAAAGTGTTGTTATTTCATACTCAAAGTGTGATTTTAAAATATCTCAGGAGTTTGCTTTTGCTTGTCTTGCTTAAATACAGCCCTGAATTCTAAATATGGCAAATGGACTGTTTTCTAGATGAATTGCTATCAATTTAATACCATAGGCAAACTTTGTGCCTCCTGCTTTTCAGACAGAATGGATAATGCCCTTAAACTGAATCAGACCTCAGGAAGATTGAGAAGTAGGCAGGGGCCAGGTGCCCCATCAGTAGGGACAGTTACAGTCCCCCTGCACTGTACTTGATTTGTTCAGCTACCCATTTCAATCAATTTTCAGTTCTCTAATAATAATGCTGGATTTTGATGTGTATTCCAGTCTGGTTGTCCTGAGCAGCTGTCTGAATTACGTGCATGTCTTTCCCTTTATTCAACTTGAATCTGTGCTTTTGAATCACTTAACTTGAATGGTTTTGTGTTAATGCACACTAACATAGCTGGGCATTGGTGAAACACGGACTGACAGTCCAGGTGTTTTTTTTTTTTACCTAGTTGTATTTTAAAGATAATCTTGCAAGTCATTATTACAAGGTATTCAAAGTAGCAAGGGTTACTGATAGTGACAAAGATTTGAAGATGAGCTTCAGAGCCCAAAAGCATACTGAAAGGACATCTAAAATATTCTCTGTTAGTATCTCCTTTTCTCTTTCCCTTCTCCTTGTTTTTAGTTGACATATTGTGTATCTTGTTTGTTTTAATTTTAGTATGCAATATTTCCCTTTCCGTCTTTGTGACCAGTACAAATATTTTATTCATTTTATGACTTGTCTTTCTAATCGTTAACTCAGATGTATGGTTTTTCATGTTTTGAAGTGCTGAGAGTCTGTGTGAAAAGGTAACTCTTGTTTTTCCAGAGTCCTGTTCCTCCTATCACGGTAGTAGTATGGGAGGTGATGAAATTAACATGTGGTCAGGAGCAGTGGATGAAGGACTGCTGAGCCAACATCTTGCAGAAAGTGGAGTGGAAATAGATCCTGAAAATGAAGAACTCATTCTAAATATTAGTTCTCGACTACAAGCAGCTGTGGAAAAGCTTCTGGAAGCTATCAATGAAACTTCAAATCAGGTAGGCTGCTCTAATAGTAAAGCATTTCAAATTTTGTTTCTCAATTATTCTTTTTTTTTCTTTATTTTTCTCATGAATGTGTTTTTATAAGCCTAAAGCCATAGGCTCATTTTGAAAGCTGAAACAATACTTCAAGTGCCTACGCCCAAAAGAGTCTGCCTTCAGTGTGACTTTACCGATGAATTTAGATTTGTGTTGGAAATCTGCAACGGACTGCAGAGGAAGCCTGAATCTGGGCATGTCTGTCAATGTAGGGTGCTCTTTCATTGCTCATATGGGTCATCTGCGTTCCGCTGCAATCCAGAGATGAGACAGGAGGTGTCAGGGCACATTGAGCTGGCCCTTGTGAAGAGGGAGGATCATGGGGAACTGCGCCCGGTTCTCTTGACAAACATTTTAGTCAATTGACTGGCCAAAAAGGTGGAGCTCTCCTACTGTCTCTTCCAACTACAATTTAGGCACGGCCAGTTAACTACATACCCACCTTGCTATCAGAAAAGGAGTCTGCACTCCAGCTCTCCGGTATTTATGTGAGGTATGTGATAGTCTCCAAAAAAGAGGCAGCGTATGGGCACACTCCCTTCATTTTGCTATCGGATACTTTGCGTGGCGGGATGTTCGTTGCTCTCTGCAGTAGTTTCCTGTTAATTGAAATGGGAGCCACGTACCTAGCTCAGGCAGTGCAAATCACCTTGCTTATATCATGTGCTTTACTTTTAGATTATGTACATCTCAACTTGAAGGTACAAAGTAAATGCTCTGTCTCTCACTGTAACTTTTTAAGCTCTCTTAAGAACTCAGTCTTCAGTCAGCTCTTTAATCTATTTGAGACTAGAATTCAAAGGATACAGTGTCTTTTATGCTACAGACCCATCTATTAGTTAACCTAGTAATGATATTACTTAGAAAGTCATTGCTTTCTTGTCTCTAGCTGTAAAATGTGTAAATCACAACCACTGGAAATAAAGGAGAAAAAAAATCTGTGGTAAAAGTAACATGAAAATTCAGCTGTCTAATGGTTTAAAAGTTTTAAATGTTTGTTGCTTTTGAAAAATACTTCAGAAATGAAATGATACTCTTTAAAAAAAAAAAAGAAAAAGATAAAAGACTGACTTATGACTTTCTAAAGTTTATTTAAATACAAATTCAGCGAACCCCCCTCTGGCTTACTAAAGCAAGTAGTCTAGTGGATCTTGTACATCAGTTTCTGCATGGCATTTATTAGCAAACTCATTCTGCAACAGCTCTCTTCTGTTTGAGTATGAGTTCAATTGAAAAGAGGCTTTTTGAGGTCTTTTTTTCAGCTTAAGGCCTACCATATATAGATACTCCAATACATGTAGTTCTTAAAAAAAAAAATAAAATACATAGTTAGACATTTATAGGAAATCTTGCATTTAAAGAGCAGGTGATAGAGACAAAAAAAAATTACTTCAAAGTTTTACAATAAATAAGAATTCATGCTGAGATTATAAAAGTATTGTCAATTACTCATTCCACTTGGTGTTCTTTTTTCTGAACATTTCACTGCTGATCTTTAAATGCAGCAATTTCCTACACAGCCCTAAATTACTTTACCTTTGTGACTGTTGTTTTTGCAGTAACTGTTTACTTTTCATGATACCAATCAAGTACTCAGTGTATTCTAAGCAGCTTATTCTTTATTTATTGTCAATTGATCAAGAAAGTTTATTTTGCTTTCATAGCTTTGTAGCTGAGACCGTGCCAATGCCAGCAACAGAGTTATACTTTGGCTCAAACACATACACACAGACTTTTAATTCATTAATATGGATTACACAAATACGAGTTTATCCCTGATGATAATCATATCTGCTAAGTTAAAAAAATGTTTATTTATACATTTTCGCACAGTATTAAGTATAAATATTGACATCTTTTCTGGCAGTTCTGTAGAGGTACTTTGCAAGTGTTCAAGCTTGTCTGCTTTGCAATGTCTGTCGTGTGCTTACTGGATTATATACAGTTCCTGTATATACCAAGGGTTCGTAGATGACTTGGCAATTATCCTTAAGTCATCAGAAACTGAATACTTTATTTTTTCAACTCTGCAATATTTTATAATCTGAAACTAATTACAGGCAGAAAAGATTTTAACCTTTCCTCTTAATCAGTTGTGTTGTGCATACAGACATGTACCCATCTCCTAAAATAAACTTAAAAGAGTGAAAGAAACCTGGCAAAATCTTCAAAGTAACTGAGACCTGTCTGAACACACACTTTCAGACCTGAAGTGCAGTTTGAATCTTTTCGGGCAAGGCATATAGTGGGTGTATTAATTCAAATTCCACCTGCTGGTGTTATGTATAGGTAAATAAATCAGGCCACTCCCCTAAGCTCTTTCGCTTGGAAGATACTAACAGGAAGCCTTTAAACTAGCAGAGTTTGAGAATGTTCTTCCTGTTGAATTAACTCCAAGAAAGAGAATGAAGGCAAATACTGACATATCTGTATTTCTCTTTCATTTGCCGTAGTGGAGGTGGAAAATCATTTTTAGTTTCTGTTCTGCTAGCTTGCTCGTCTGCTGCAGCGTACCTGTGCAGGTTAAACAAAATTATGCTTCCTTGTCTTGGAAGTTACCTGCCAGCTGCTACTGGAAGATTTCTGTTGCTTTTTCATGTGAAACTTCTCTAAGAAGGATTTTTTGGAGTCGCCCTATGAAGTTTTCTTGCACCTCTCTGTTTCGGATTAATCCACTCCTGAATTACTCTGCCTGAGAATGTGATCTGAGACTTCCTGCAGATTCTGAGTAGGTTTGTCACCGGCAGCACTGATACATGTCTTCAGACTGTTAAATGTATGTGTTCTGTTACAAATTCCTGTTAGAGATTTCTAAAACAAGCCTAGGTAGCGCAAAATACCTGTGCACCAGTTGAGAAGACAGCAGCAGCAATTTTTTTTGGAATGGATTCTTACCGCACCTACTGGGCATCTACTCTATTTAATGCTTTGTGGACTGAAGGCCAAGAAGAAGATTCATATGAGGTTGAATCTCGTGTGCCTTTACCGTATCCTTTTCCTTTTACTGAACGCTTGGATGAGAATAATTCTGTAGTTGTAAATACTTCCATTTTTCACTTCAGCCACAAAAAAAATGGGCACATTTTAAAAGTTGTCTCTAAAATCTCCTTGCCTACACCTCCCTATTCAGTAAGTATAAAAGTTTTTAAAAGAAATTGTATTTTGAAAAAGAAGAGTTTTGGAATTTTGAATTTTGAAAATAGAAGAATATGCAGTGAAAAATCATATAAACTTGTCTCTCATTAAAGTTGTTATGTATTGCTGACAGGCTTTTTTTCCTAGACAGTTTTTAATGGGCACTGAAAAAGCTTTAATTATACAGTTCTTTCTCTCCATTTCTAACAAAAGAAATTTAAGAGATACAGGAATATATTGACTTATGGAAATTTGAGATCTCTTTTTAAAGCACTTCAGTGTTACTTATTATGTTACATTTTTCTCACTGAATAATTTACGTGGCAGGGGGCTGCAGTCAGTTAAAATTGTTCCTTTATAGTTTTCATGCACTGACTAATAACATTAACTAGCACTGGCTTGCTAATGGCTTCCAGTGATCACATGAAGAAATTTTTGTTCTTGAAATGTTCATGTTTGTGCTTCTTTTTGCTTTTGCACTGGGATAATTTTAATAATACCTTGAATTGTTATTACTGAAAAGAGCTGGAGAATAATTTTTATTCTGAGTTTTAGTTGGAGCATTTGATGCATTTGGGTAAGCCATTTTTATGGTTGTCTACATACAGTAAACCTATCCTGTTTCCCTTATATCTGAGATAGGTCTTTCATTAAGCACTTCAAAATGTAAGAATAAAGTAAGAACACTCTGATTTTTCAAATATCACAAACCAGTGCAGATACTTATCTGCAGTATTTCTACCTTTCTTTAACTTCTGTCAGAATAAGTAGTTCACATTAATGATGTCCATCTGAAAATGAAGGCTGTGGAAAAGAAATCAAGTATTTAAATTCAGTGTCTTATAAAAGAGAATGTCTTGATTATTCAGACATTTTTTCAAAGTGTAGTTTTATTTTAAGTGGATAACTTTGTGTGCTGTGTTGTATGAAATGCTCCTTAACCCTTTCTCTGATATTTTAAAGCAAGCTAATCATACTCATGAACTTACTGAGATGATGAGAAAGGTTTTATTTTTGAAGAAATTGAGAGAAAGAACATGTTTATAGAAACTGTAGCAAAGCCACAGTTGTTAATATCTTACAAATATCTGCTAATATCTATAATATTAAAAAGGAGGGGAAAAAGAAAGGGAGAGGAGCAGGAAAAAAGCCTGTCATGTTCTAATATTCAAAATACGTTGTCTTATTTTGAATGCAAAGCCACACAAAGAACTCATGCTTGGTTCAGCTCTGACAATTTACATATGTGTTCCTCAAAGAGCCGGATGTAGGCTGTGAATGTTAACAGCTGAGAAATAGAGATCTTGGAGATGGACTCCAGTTTGCTGCTATTTTAGATGAACATTTTGTGTTAGCAAAACTTCTAACGTTAGAGTAATATTCCTTCTTTACTATTTTGCTCTTGTAATTCTAATTTTAATTTTTGAAGTTATCACTTTGGGTATGTCTGAACTGGTCAGTAAGTATACAATTTTATGCATTTCAGTTCTGATTTTCCAGTAGTTTAGGTTAGTGATGCAGTGAGATTGCACTGCGTCTGTGGCAGTACACATTAAATATTAACTCATCAGATAAGCAGAGAAGAATAAAAAAATTATTCTTAGGTAGACACCTAAAGCGTTGCTTTACTGCCTTGTTGGTTGAAAAGTGTGGTATATGCAAAATTCACATTTTCCGCGTGTTCTGATTTTAGAGAGAAAAAGACGTGAAGCACCACTTGTGTCAATTTATATCAAGACTTCTGCCAGTGTTATGCCATGTTTTTTATCCGTTCTAAGTATATAGTGGGTGATAGCTTACTCATATTTAGTACGAAACTCATATGTAAAGAAAGGTGAATCTAGTGTAAACTCATAAGCCAGGAATTACCGGAACAAAGACACGGATTTAGCCAGGTGGCTCGCTGAGTTCACTATACTGACAAAGCCTGTTTGCTTAGACTTTTGCACTGAGTCAGTCTTCTTACTGTAGTCTGTGAATGTGTGTTCAGTAAGGATCTTATCAAATGTTCAGTGAAGTTATGTGAGACTTCTCATCACACTGTAAAGCAGCTGTGAATTAAATGGGAATGACAGAATAGTTATTTAGAAAAAAACTGTGGTTTATCTGATTAATGTATTTTTTTCCTTTGGTAGCTTGAACATGCTAAAATTACTCAGACAGAGCTCATGCGAGAGTCCTTCAAAAAGCAACAAGAGGCCACAGAATTTATCAAGTATCAGGAAGAACTACAGGAACGTCTTAATGAAGAAACCAAAGCCAGAGAGCAGTTGGCTTTGGAGCTTAGTAAAGCTGAAGGTGAGTAGTTTTTTGAGGAGTAACTTTGCACTCACTTTAATTGGGTAAAGAAATTGCAAATTAGATCAATTTCCTTGCAAATTTTAAAATGTTATCAGCCTTCTGGATAGTTATGGACAAGATGACCTCCAGAAGTCCAACCACCCTGTGATTCCGTTTCCCAGCTTTGTTTCACTTATTATTGTCTAACTTGCAAAAATAATAGGTTGGATATGTGTTATTATCCTCAAATCTATTTCACCATAACATGTCTGTTTGTGCAGACAAGCTTAACTATTAACAGCTTAGAATCATAGAGTCATGAATAGTTGAGGCTGGAAGGCACCTCTGGGATCATCTGTTCCAACCTCCTGCTCAAAGCAGGGTTAGGTAGAGCAAATTGCCCAGGACTGTGTTCAGTCAAGTTTTAAATGTCCAGAGTCTCTTTGGGCAGCCTCTTCCAGTCTTTGACCACCACCAAAGAAGGGAAAGAAAAGAAGAAAATTACTGTATGTTGAAATGCCCATATTTCAGTTTGTGTCTGCTGCTTCTTGACCTAGACTTAGTTCCATGCAAATATGGACAAAAAATGTAGAACTTTTACTCTGAATTTGATGATGTGGTGGTGATATGTTTCAATTTGCACTCCATTTGAAGTGATCTTTTTAAGTGTATTTGCAACTGCATTAAGAAAGCAATTAAAAATTGTAGGGTGTTAAAACAGGGGAAATCTAATAATCTTTTTTGACATCAGGAAAATATGTTCAAATCTGATGGACATTTAATTTGTTTTTTAGAAGGAGCTTTATTGTTTCGATAGCTGAATGTTTTGTTTCTACGCGTCATTTCTACAGCTGTTTGTAATTAGCATCTGGAAAAGATGCAAAAACCACCTACCCTATAGGTAGGATCTCTGCAGTAGTAAGCAGAAAGATATTTTGGTTAGTTCTGAGGCTCAGCAGACTTCTGTGTTTCAAAGTGGGGGCATAGAGTTAGTTTCATAGACAGATGTTATTTCTGGAGAAATCCAGAAATAATCCCTGCCAGCCTTCCTCTTATTTTCACATAGACAGATAATCCAACATGAGTTCACACACTATTAGTAGCTGGGACCCACGTAACCTGAAAAGAAGTGCAGGTTTCAAAGCCACGTGTCTAAAACGTGGTGTGAGGGACAGTTGGAGCCTGTGGGTTCCCGCAACATAAATGTTGTGTGTCGCCGGCACCAGTACTGGCTGCAGCTTTTCAGTAGCTTTAGCAAAACTGGGAAGGAGGAAGATTGTTTTCAGAGGGAATAGACTAAAATCTGAAAGAGGCATTATTACAAGAAAAAAATCTTGTATGGAACAAATGCAAGAAAGATGAAATCTTCCACCAAAATACAGATGACCTAAGAATTTATATTCTTGCACAGACAGAGTTGCAAAACTGTTTAGTATTGATGAACTTTAGAACGTAAGCAGCTTTTATGTCTGTTGCCACTTTCCTTGGAGGACAATATTTTTGTCTTGGTAGAATTTTTGTTCACAAATGTTCAATAATAAAGTAAAATAGACTAATACATTAATACAAAGCAGAGAGGTTAGTGTTAAGTTTTATTTAAAGGTAGGAATCTGTTGTAATGTCAGAGCTGTCTGCGTAGGTTTAATCCTACAAGTAGCATTTAAAAAAAATGAGAGTAAATTTATTTATTAAAAAAAGTGTTTATTATGAACTTATCTCTGTTGCTTTGCCTTCTGGGCTCTGGGTTTTTTTGGCTTAGTCAGGTTCCCCACTAAGAACTATGAGCTTGCCTTCTCATTTACAATAAGTACATTTCCATTTGTGCAAGACTCTATTGCAAAGAGTGCATGCATAACTGTATTTGAACATGACATTCCACAGAATGAGACCTGCTTATTATCCATTTTTTATTTTTATTATTATTTTTATCCTGTTATCAGCAGACAAGCAAAAAATCTAAAATTACCTGGGTTCTTCTCTTAGGCAATGAACTTCTTTTATAACATTAACTTATGCAAACCAACTAATAACAGCAAAGAAACTTCTAACTCTTAATAGAGGCCAGTTTGTAGATAATGGGATTGCCCATATGTAAATGAAGGCAAAATTTACCTGTAAAATTTTATTAAACGCTTGAAAGTTTCTATTGGAGCCTGGTTTGGAGATATAACAAACGACTCAAGTACGTATATTTTGCTAGCAAAGAAAGTGTTTTAAACACAAAAATCTAGTGGGAGCGATGAAGCTATGTTTTGCCGACTCTGGATTTTATCTGATAATGCTTTATTTGGGAAACAAAACTTGGAAGCATATAAAGTGGAAACAGTCTTCAAAAAATTTTAACCGGAATTTGATTTCAATCAGAGCAATAGCAAAGTCAGTTTATAAGACCCGACAGACTGGCTGTGTTGATTTGGTTCATCAACAATTCTACAATATGAGAGACAGAGTTTGATGTTAGTTTTAGACCTTCATAGATATATTGCACAGTTGAGCTTTTAAGTTAGGTGCAGAATTATGTCGTGTGGAGATTTAATTCTTCAGCTTTTAGCAGGAATTCAGCTAATTTGTCCCTCTTATTGTTTTAGTGCTTTATTACTCCTGAATTAATTAAATCTTTTTTCACCCTTTTTTTTTTTCTGTGAACTCCTGAAATTAATGTACTTCTAAAATGACAGGCACCTCTTTTTTTGGTGTTAATATAACAAAACAAGAATGCCGTAGAACTCTTTTTACTTAATTTCTTCTGCTCATTGAACTGAGTTGTGAGCATACTCTGACAAAGCCAAACTACATTCTCTGAATTGAATTCCTTAGATAGGTATGCAGAACAATGTCTTAGTTCATTATACAACTGATGGTACTCTCGTCTTCTCTTGAGATAAAATGTGTCATTTTTGATCATTTCTTTCGTATCACAAAAACTGCTGCGACTCAGACATTTTCAAACCTCTAGTGTTTTAGTGGTGTCAGATATGACTTATCTAATGTGATAGAAAAGTTAATGCCAATTTGTTCACTGAACTCTGACAACTTTCATTACATCTCTTAAAAAAAAAAAAAAAAAAAGAAAAGAAAAAAAAGAGGGGGGGAAGAAAAAGGCAGGAGTAAATACCGCAGCACGTGATCTTAGTAGACTCCTTCGTTGTTCATACCTTTTTGGTGAGGCTGTGCACTCCATTTCCTCTGGGAATGCCCTCTCAACTTCCAATCTGCTAAGTACTCATTGTGAACAGCATCTGATACAGTGGGAATAACTACTAGAATTTGTAGTGTCTCGAATTTTTTAAATGCTGTTAATGATGTTCAGTATTTTTTGTTTCAAGAACCAGTCCCTCTATGCAGCTGTGTTCTCTGTGGAAAGTGTGGGGAAAAAAGAATTGGTCAGAGGTGCATGATTGATAGGTATGAGGGAGCAGACTTCTGCTTCACAGGCTGTATATGCAAAGACAGTAGTTACTTAATTTCCTTCTTGATAGCTTTCCTCTGATATGGAACTAAGTATTCGCAGAGGTTTTACTTTGTCTACATTAATAACAAATGGAAATATCTTTAGTTTTTCTGTATTCTCAGGCCAGAGTAAAATCCATTTTAATACTGCCTCAAGACTATAGGTTTATACTGATCAAGTAGTTTGATATTGAAAAAGTACTACTTAGATTCCATGGGTTTAGTAAGAAGAAAAGTGTGAGATAGGTGCATGTGTCCAACAGAAGGTTTAGACATCTTATGGCTGATGTCCCATCTGTCTTGTGGAACCACCAGTATCAGACATGACAGAACACACCTTACCATGGAAATCTGGGCTACCTGTTTAGTGCCTTCTGTCACTCAGTAAAAATGTCTTTCGTGTTCTGTAGTCAGATGTTTCTGAAAGGACTGATGTGAATCTTCTGAAGCCAATACCGTTACAGGATCTTGGTTTAGTTCGTACAGCCCTCAAGGAAATGCACTGTTTTTTCCTGAGTCTTTAGCTTTGTGTTCACTTCTGCATCATTTCAAGATGGTGCCATTTCTTATAGCTGTCATACCATTCATAAAGCTATAACAGAGCTTCCCCTCAGATTCCTAGATAAACTACTTCACTGTGAGGCAATTTTTAAAAGCACACAAGACATATTCTGAAGGTAGTGTCCGAAATTCTCCATTAAAAAGATCATTAATTCTTCTGTGCTGCTTTAAAAATTGCTTGTTAATAATTAAGAAATTAAATTGTTTCGTATATGTCAGCTGTTACAGGGCTTTTGGGAGTGATTCAGGTGCTAAACATGGACACCTATGGCCAGTTTTGGTGCCTTACGATGTTGGAGGGCTCTGCATGATACCTGACCTACAGGAGGCCCATGATCTTACAGAAACTGTGGTTTGAGGTCAGGCAAATGTCTTGAGGAACCTAAAATGGCACCTGAATTTATTTGAGAATTGAATTTCATGTGAGAATACTATAGTGACTTCACCATGCTAAAAATTCAAATTGTTCTTTATTGTCTATTAAATCTGCCCCAAAATTGATGTTCTACAGGCCTCATTGATGGTTACACAGATGAAAAAGCATTTCTGGAAAAACAACTCCAGGATAAAATAGATGTAATTGACCATCTTGAGCAAGAACTACTGTGTACAGGTAACAAATTGCAGGAGTTAGAGGCTGAACAGCAGCAGATCCAGGAAGAAAAGGAGTTACTTTCCAGACAGAAGGATGCCATGAGAGCAGATGCGGGACCAGTAGAGCAGCGTATGTATTCCTCACAATCTTTCTATGAGAATTTTGTATACTTTCAAATAAAATAATACATAATCTTAGCGAAGGGGTTTTTTTGCTAAGGTGATAATCATTTTTAAAAATGTGGTATTTTAATACCTGATGCCTAATGTTAGCATGATACCTTTTCTTGATATTTAAGTAAAAATCACTGAATTTTTAGAAGTGTTGAGCAATCACAGTTATTCTTAAAGTCGGCAAAAGCTTAATACCTCTGAAAATCTGCTTTTATTTATATTGTTGCTGCAGAATATCTTGGGATTAGCACCTATGGATAAAAATACTGGTCTAAATACTTTCCAAACTGAGTTTTAGAGGGACTAGCAAGCATACCTACCAGAACATGATTGAAGTACACATGATGGCCATAATTATTATAGACACAGAAGATAGACTTTTCTAACTTCTTCCTCTTTTGAGGAAGAACAGCACGAAAGTTGCATGATAAGGAGAGCCTATTATCTACCAGTAATGAAAGTTTTCAGCACTGATGGTTAAAATTTCATATAAATACAATGTCAATGTAATCTGACATTGCTTACTTAAAAAAAGCATTCGCCTTCATGAAGTAAATGCACCTTTTAATTCTTCCTTAAACTAATAAATTAATATTTTATGTTTGAGATGGGAAGAAAATTAGAGCAGTGGTATTTGAGAAGTAAAGATCTTTTAAGGATTGCAGTGCTTACATTGTAAATAGCAGGATGACATTAGCATTTTATTTAATTTCTAAAAGTTTATGGCAATTTACAATGTTGCTGTTTTTTATAAATTACACATCTCGGTGTGTATTTACTTTGTGTAACCATGAAATTTTAGGAGCAACCTGTTGTTTCCTACTTTGTAATAAAGATGATCCTTGTCTATGACTCCAGTTTAGTTATTTGTTGTATGTTTCAGGTTTCTAAGTATTTACAGTTATTTTCGTGTATAACAACTGTAAGGATAAACAATTCTATAGATATGTGTAGGTACTTATATCATTCATACCAGAATAACTTACCCCATTCCCTAAGTTATCTCAACAACTTTGTCATTAAATGCCACATCTATCTTTGGCTTCATTTTCTCTTACATTGTTGCACCACAAGAAAACTATAGCTGGCATGTGAATTACTTTGCTTCTTTTTTTGTTTTCTCTCTCTCTATTCTCCTAGGCCTAGTAGATGCTGCAGTCGATGCAGCTTCCCAAGCAGGTGTGTTTGTATGTTGCATGGCCAATCTGTAATTGGGTGGAAGACTTACACGTACTGACATTGTTAATCAGGATTATTGGGCTTTTGGCTTACTTACATTACTTGTAATTCTTACTGGCCTGCAGCTTTGATGTTGTATTTCATACTCAGTTTTACATTTCGCTAACAACATTTCTTATATTTTCTAAGCATAATGAGCAAATTCATGAATAACCATCATCTTATTCACCTATGAATTACAGATACTTAGATGGTATTGGAGACATATTTTTGTAGCCTTTTTTTTTTTGTTTTTATTTCCAAATACAGTTGAGTCATTCATTGTGATAACTAAATACTGTATTATATTGATACACAATGGTTACCTAGAAATGAGAATTGGTTAAATATGATGTAAGATGATGGTGCCTAAGGGATCTTTCTTCTATAGTGAAAGTAAATTGTATTGTTTCTGTCTAAATATCAATCATGTTTTAAAGATTCTCCAAATGTAATTGCACTTTACAGTTTGGATTTTACCTCAAGGGATTCATACGGTTAGTTAATATGTACTTCAATGGGCTGTGGCTTAAGAGTCTTAATAGAGTGGTTTGGGGCTTTACTATATGTGCTTGCCAGCCTTTTCATGAGGACTCAAAATGGGTCATCCATGCAGACACTGATTTTACAAAGCTACAGTTACAGGTCAGTAATTTCCCTCTCCGTCTGCCCAGCAACCTCGCTAAGTCTTTCAATATTTCCTTCAAATTGTTTATATATCTCACATTAAATGGTGAAGACTGGGAGTGGATTGATTTTACTGACACTGGGGATGAGAAGAGGGTTGGGTTTTCTCTACTTCATTGTTAACCTCAGGGTTTGATTGACCTATTGTCTCTAGCTGTAGTTTGAATCCATGCATTTTCTTTTCAATTATATAACGACCTTTTAATTTATATGAAACTTAAACAGGGAAGTGATCTGATACAACTTCACTAACTTACCTCTGAAGACTAACTAAAGGATAGTGATTTTTATATGCATTTGCTTTAGTGGTAATCTTGATTATTTCTCAGAAGAAAATACATTTTCAAAACAAGAAAAATAGTAAAAACCCAAACCAGTTCACATCCTTCTGCAGAGTACAGCATGGATACCTTGGGGAGTGGTTTTGCTTCATCACATTACTAGTTATTTGTATCTGAAAGTAATGCGTGATGCTTTTATTATAACCAGAATTGCTGGAGGAAACAGAAAAGCTAATGAAAGAAAAAATTGAAGTACAGCGTCAAGCTGAAAAAGAGTACGATGACCTTCAGAAGCAAGTGAAAGTCTTGGAAATAGACTTGGAAGAACAGGTCAATCGTTTCATAGAGCTAGAGCAAGAAAAAAATGCAGAACTAATGGACTTAAGACAGCAAAACCAGGCTTTGGAGAAGCAACTTGAAAAAACAAGAAAATTTCTAGATGTAAGTATGGTAAAAGGCTGATTTCGTGAAGGTGGGTGGGCTCCTGTACTGAGGTTTGGTTCAGCGGGAAATGCTATTTTTTTCAGATTTTGAGCAAGCATAAAGAAGCACACAATAGTAACAATGTTATGGGTTCCAGCCCAAGAATTTAGTTAATATTTTTAAAGCTGAAAATTCATTTGAGGTGATTAATTAATGAGGAAACAAATTTTTGACACCGTCGTTTTTAGCAGTTTGTGGAATTTCCATGGTTTTCAATAAAGTCTGCTGGAATTAAGTAGTCAGCTTTATTTGTACATGGAAATTGAAAGCATAATTTCTCTAAGTTTCTTTTATAGACTTCCTTCACTGTGTCTGAAAATCTACCTCCAGATATTAAGCTACACCTTCCAGCCATTTATATTATACGTGTATTTGTCCCCATTCACAGTGGCAGCTGCTTCTGTTGTAACCAACTTCTTCCTGCCTCAGGCTGTCTTTGCAATTTTCTTTTCGACTCTACCCCATTTTCAGCGAACACCGTCTTCCCCACCTCCTTCTATTCCCATCTTATTCCTAATAAATGTCCTACGCTGCTGTTGGGGAAAAAATCTATTATTTCTGTGACTTCTCAATTAACATTCTAGCTGACAGCAGCAGGGTGGAATAATTTATTACATAATAAACATAACACCCTGTGGCACCTTCTCCGAATAATCTATTACTACGCAGTATTACAGAGGAGATCTTTCGAGATACTTCTTGGCACAAATGGGTTTGCTTTATTTAATTTTCTACAATTACAAGATTATTTTTCTCACTGAAACTAGTGGGTCATAATAGGACAAGGTTCAGAAGTAAATATTCCTATAACAAGTGCCATTGTCATAAATGCATTATGGTTTGGGATTATCAGTAGCATGAACTGGAGAGTTAGAGACTACTGAGATGAGTAGCTGTTTGTAATAGCAGCATTAGAATTCTGCCATTTCCTTGAAACAGCAAGTGAGTTTTTAAAATCTGCAACTTGTAAATGTTGAGGGTTTGTTGTAGTTTCATGAATTTTTGCAAAATATTTTATTGCGAGACAGAATCATTCCTCTTCGTATCAGATACTTCAGCTAGTTTATTTTAATGCATCTGATTAGGTTTGTCTGTTTAAGAAAGTGGTGTTTAAAGGTGATGCTTCACTGGATGCTACCAGTTGCACATTATTTCCTATATAAAGATGTATTTCCCAAATGTCAGACTGGTATATAACAACTGAAACTGGTCAAAAGTAAAGCTGAAATGTAAATTTTTTTTCCTTTTTTTTTTTTTTTACTGTTGACTCCTCATCAATATTAATACACTTAATTTCTGTTGTTAATCTCTGTTTATGCTACATATATCAAAGACAAACATTAGGAAAGAAAATCATAGAATGTTGGCTTATTACTATTTGTGTGGTGTACCTGGAACAGAAGAAACAAACCTGTCATTTCTGTGAAATAATACTGGATGTATCTATTCTGTCCTAATTTTTTAATTAAAAAATGTGAAATTTGTTGCTCCAAATTATGAAAGAAGTTTTTGTTAATAGTAGTTTCAAGAGACTCTGCTACTTTAAAAATACTGACATAGTGTTACATACTGTTACCAGCCTTACATTAAAAGGAATAAGTAGTAGTAATATACTTAATTTAGATAGTTTTTACATCAAATTACATGTAATTTCTTAACTTTCAGGAGCAAGCAATTGACCGAGAGCATGAGAGAGATGTTTTCCAGCAAGAGATACAGAAGCTGGAACAACAGCTTAAGATTCCACAAAGGGTTCAGCCTGTCAATGAACATCAAACCAGAGAGGTAACACATTTTATTACTTGTACTCAATGAATATAGATGACAAGTTGACACTTGTTAACATGTTGTAGTGAAGCTATTTTATGGTTGTTCCTAACCTGCATCCGTTTACAAGCCAGGAAAGTAAATCCCCTTAGATGAAGGTTAAGGTGTTGGGAGAAAGTGGTGAAACTGTTTCGGGGGTTTTTTAGGCTGGTGGTTTGTTTGTTTTTAGTAGCAGACATACAGGGGTTTTATAACTTCCAAGAAGGCTCTTTCATATAGCAACTTAGAAAATCCACTGCTTTCAAAAACCTGTAGAAATATTCAGGACTCCTTTAGCAATTTCATATGTTCTTATGTTGTTTTGTGACATCCTGTTTATAGCTCAGGTACACAGCAGTGAAGGCAAAGATTTACCAAGGTCTAGCATCTGAGTGTGCTCTCTGTGTACACCTGTACCGCCCCAGTGAGCGTCTTGTCTCCACCGAAACAAATTTAGTGACTGCAGAACAGCAGCTCAAGGAAGTCACAGAAAACTCTTAGGCCCAGCAAAATCAAGAATTAAGTGGCAGGGGTGCAAATGCTATATATTAGGAAGCTTTTGCATGTTTTGTCTGATGACCTGTTAGTCAATTAAATTGCATTTTATTTTTTGTGGGTTTTCTTGCATCGTGCTTTTTGAGAAAGGCTGACTTTTTTGCATCTTGCCTGATTTTCAGTATTCAGCTTCTTATTAGGTTGCACTGCAATTTTCAAATGAAATCTCTTACTGAGGTAGTTCAGTTGCTGTAATTCAGATCTTAAATATTAGCAATATTTAGTATTCTATATTATATCATTTAGGACCATAGACAGTTATAGGACATAAATTGATATATGTGAAATGTGAGTTGTCAAAGTACTTATTTACTTATAATTCTCAGATTTAGAGGTGTATTTCATGGGGTTTTTAAATATATTTTAATAAAAAGGTTTGTAAGGGATCTTACAGTCAAAGTATTCAGTCCGTCCTATGTGAGATGGCTGTCACCGGACTCTGTGAACAATGAATCTTCTGCAATTAGTTGGGTGTGTGTTAACCAACACGTATGGAGCAATTCTGCATCTGTCTCCTATTGCAATGTGTGTGCGCACTCCTGTCCTCTTGACACGTTGCACAGGTGGGGGAGACTTTTTAGCATGGTTAGTTCATGTTCATTTCGTTATGTGTCTGTTTATAATTTGACGCATGGGTAGTGTATGAATTCCTAGTTAAAATTCTCACAGTAAAAAAAAAAATAATTATATTAGATGCTTTTAAATTAGATATTTTTAGTAGGTAGATAGTGTCTACAAGCACCACAGGTGTAGCAGCTACTTTAGAGCTGAATGGTGTTGAATATTATACATTTATAGACAGAATTTTTCAGTAGAATACTAGATTTACATTTCATTTTTATTAAATGAGGCACATAGTCTTAATATATAGTATATTTTGATGTCACAATATTACTTGGAATATTTCATAAATATACATTTTATCATTATTTCTCATGCTTTTCTGAGATGGCTGCTTTACTTTTTCATAGTTGCACAGTTTTTGAAATGGTCTTCTGCTTTGCCTGGATGCCATGAGCATTTTCTGTTGATAATTTCATTTCTTTTTTTACTGTCATTTCAACTTACTCTGTCAACTTATTCCAGAGAGGGTTGTTGTAAAGAGTCTGCTCTAGACTTGATTATTCTTTTTCCATTTCTCTCTCAGGACTTTTCTGTGGTCACTTCAGACTTTGATGTTACTCATGGATGGATAACGTCAATAATACCATCCTGTCAGCTTTATGTTCTGGTCCTCTTCTATCTATTGAAATGCTTTGAGTCTTCTACCTTTTGGCTACATCGTAACTTCCTAATTGTAAATACTGAAATCAGTTTCTTGAGTGGGACAAACAGCACTTTTCATGTCTCTTGCTCGATTGCTTAGTATAACTCAGGTCTTAACTCTGTACATCAGGCCTAATACCATGGATTTGTCACACATTTTTCTTATCTGTAATTTTGATTAATCATTTCTGAAATACCGCTAGAACTGGAATTATTCCTATACCGCTACTTCAGTTACTGTTTTAATATGATGTTTCTGAGCTGCAAGCTTCTAAACTACTGAGATTCAGATTGCATTATTTGGATGCTTTGTCCCATGTAGAAAGTGGAATTAGATCATCCATCACATCTGTTTGGTCCCGTTTAACAAACCTAGCAAGAAAACAAAACTTCCTGTGTCTCGAGATTGAAGTATTAGCGTTATTTTCAATGTTCAAGACCCACTGAGTTTTAGGATATGTCTGTATGTCACTAATCAACTCTTTATTTTGAATAGTTTTGTCACAGATTTTTAGAACTATGATATTTCTCAGAGATGTAAATAGCATCTTGACCTTAGGGTCAAGACATTCCATCTGTAGATTTTAGTAGGCTGTATGCCACGCTGCTTGCTTTTAACTGACCAGAAAGTCTGGAGGCTTCAGAAGGACCAGGTTGGTTCTAGAGACTAGATGATATAGCACAGAACGTGTCAGTTCTTAAAAAATGCTGTTTCTGTTTGTTGGATGTAGCACTACAATATTCTAACTTTACATTCTGTTTTACCTTAAGAGTAGGAGTTTTGTTACAAGAAAAAAAAGAGGGATATTTTTTTCTCTGTCAAAAATTAGTGCTGGTGCTAGCAAACCCTTCCAGTCTAGTACAATATCTTCTTGCCATATTGTCACCAGGTTGAACAGTTAACAAATCATCTAAAAGAAAAAACAGACAAATGCAGTGAGCTGTTGCTCTCTAAGGAGCAACTTCAGAGAGATATACAAGAACGAAATGAAGAAATCGAGAAACTAGAATGCAGGATAAGAGAACTGGAGCAAGCCTTGATCATCAGTGCAGACAACTTGCAAAAGGTATCATCTGGTTTAAGATTATAGTGTATTCACTACGTTCTTATTTTCTTGAGAATAAAACAGTATATCTTTTTTATTTCTTTATTATTAAGCAAATAACTAATTTATGGTGTTTATTTAAAGGTGGAGGAAAGGAAACAGTTTGGCACCATCATAGTAAAGGGGGAATTACCTCTTGAAGTACAACTGCAAGCTGAACGAGAAGCTGTGGACAGAAAGGAAAAGGAGGTAAAATACCTGTGAGATTTTCCATGTTTCTGCTTATATTTTGGTTTGTCAGTTTTTGCTTTCTGTTGAGTTTCATGAACTATACAGGTGAAATTTTTTTAACAGATCAAAGAGACGGCAGTCCAAATCCCTTTGAAGTTCTCTTATGAGCTATGATAATTGTTCTTATTATCTGTGTTAATGCTTATGACTTACAACAGTGTTTCTGGAATCAAAATTCAGTCAATTAAGAAAAACTTCATAGTGATTTCCCCTGATTTTTAGTGGATTTTTAAATTCTGTTCAGTTTAAGGACTCAGAATGTCACTGAGTACACATTCTTTTGTTTGTGCACACCAAACCGGTTTACTGTAGACATTGCAGTTGAAAATGATGACATTTAATTTTTGGTATGGCTGTCTACTCTTTTTCTGCCATTTGTTTTGGAAACATAGGTCACAAACCTTGAGGAACAACTGGAGCAGTTTCGAGAGGAGCTAGAAAACAAAAATGAAGAGGTTCAGCAATTGCATATGCAACTGGAAATTCAGCGAAAGGAGTCCACTACGCACTTGCAAGAACTTGAACAAGAGAACAAATTATTTAAGGTAATTGTGTGACAGAGAAGCCTGGAGCTTTATTCTCCCTCCTCCCTAGAAAGAAATTCTTGGCAAAAGCCAATATGCTAAATTCTTTCTCTTTCTCAAGCATTCCTCAGTTCAACTTGCAAAATACTAAAAAGTCATATAATTACTTCTCATTCCATGCAATTTGTTTAATTCCTATGCCTTAAATACTCATACAAGAATATGCAGAAAACATTATGTACAACTGTAACATGGTTTTGGGTTTTTTTTTTTTGGTAGGATGAAATGGAAATACTGGGACTAGCTATCCAGAAATCTGAAGATGCCACCATAAAGGACCATCATTTAGTGGCTGGGAGGCTCGCTCACATCATGCAAGAAAAGGAGCAGGAAATAGATCATCTTCATGAACAAATTGCAAAACTGCAGCAGCAACTTGAAGTCACAACTGATAACAAAGTACGTACTTTTGAAATCTTTTCTGAGTCCTACTTTGTGTTGCTAGCTGTTCAAAGGAAAAAACAACCTCCGTCCCTCCAATTACATTATTTTCTATCGCTGCCTTAATTTAAAAATGCAAATGCTTCAGTTTGAAGCAACGCTTTAACCCTAATCTGTTTTTCCTCTCTTGTCTCTTTTTTTTTTTTAAACAAAGGATATTTCTTGGTTGTTTTCTTTTTATTATTTTGCTTTATTTCTTCTTGAGTTTTTGTCTTAAATTCTTCTTCATTCCTTATTCTTCTAATACTTCTGAACATTTAATTGTACGTAAGTAGCTGAATTCAATCTCAACATTTATTCTATCATTTTGCCTACCATGATTTATTTTCAGTGTTATGTTTCAGTGACACCTGCTGGATCATGTTGGACTTCATAATTTTATTAGCAGTTGAACTTCTGTGCTCCATGAGCTTGTGTAAATACTTTGTCATCATACAGATGTTGGCAACATCTTTAATCAAGTTTGAAGCATGGCGGATGTGCAAACAAAATGCTGTGTTTTATTAGAAATGTATGGCAAGCAAGAAAGAAGCAAACTGATCTTTCTCTTGTTCACTGAGATTTAACACCTGTAGCTTTCTCTTATTTTTCAATTATGTGTATTTTTGATGATGACCTTCGTCTTCCTCTGGCTTACTTCCATTTTATACAGACATAACAGATTTGATTTCAAGAGAAATATTACTTATTTTGCATTGGTATAAGTGCCAGAAGAAACAGGCCGCAGGTCTGTCATTTTTTTATAGAAGAAAATTGTATCTTTTTAGTGGATGAATTTTGCATTCTGAACATTTTAAACATGAAAATTTATTAGTCATAAACTTTGACCCCAAACCAGGTATTATTCATTAAGATAAGACGAGAAGTTCTGTTCACCTCTCAGTAGCTGATTGAACATTTAGGGCAATATTCTACTAGGACATATTGAATCCACTGAAACAGAGCTCTGACAGAGCTGGAGAATTTCACTGAGTTTTTATGTGTGACATTTAGCTATGGAGAACCTCAGTGAATAATGACAAACCTTTGCATTGGATTTAGGAAACTGAATTTAGGAAAGGTCGTACTTCAGGCATCCAGAACAGCTCTACTTTCTACAATGACCACAGTAATAGGCTTACATTACTTGCCTTGCAAAAAATACCCAGTATTCAGGTATAATTCATTTTAATGATCGGTTCTTCCCCTGTTATATGAAGTTTCATTTTCTTAATTTCATCCTCTTATTCAGTTAAATTTTCCAGAACATTAAATAATTACTCCATTTGCTTGATTATGAGATCAGTATTAAATATGAATAGATTGTTCTTGGGTTAATCCCTTTCCTAATCCCGTTGACATCTTCATCCCACTAAGTGCTTTTCTTTTAATTGCTGCATTTGCCTTTTGTGGTTCTTTGCTCCATTATGTTATGAAGAACAGTTGCTGTTACACTGAATTGATAGCAGTCACCAGGCTAACTGTTCTTTTCTTCTGAAAATCAATGATTTGGTCACATTTTCTTTAGCAATTTTGAGCTTCCTCTAGTCTCTGTGGATTTTTAAAAATAAGTTCTTGGTTGGCAAATGAGCCCTTGTAATTCATGTGGTTACATATTTCATTTATTCTTGCACATACTATAATTATTATGAAGTCATCTTATTATTCTATTTAACTAACTAATCCTATTGAAGTATTGAGAAGTAAAGGGTAAAGCACAGCTATTTTAGTAATAAATTTGTTCATCTTCCTTCTCTTCCTCAGTTTTTTTTTTCTTCTTCATATTTCTAAAAGGCCCTTCTAGAGTTCTTACCTATTTTAGGTACCATAACTGATTTTACTTTATAATACGTCTTTCTGAATAATCTTGATGGATTTCTTTCTGACTTTTTCATTTGCAGGGAAGAAGCACTGTTCATTTCACATCTCCAGACATCCCTTTAAGAAAATATATCCACTTTTTGTTTCTTATACTTACTACTTATAATCTGGTCTGCCTTTAGTTTGACTTTGTAAAGGATTTTTTGGCATTCTTCTACATTCAATGAGAATTTTCTCCCACTGCAATTTAGCAAGCAGGATTTTTAAATAAATCTTATACGACGTATTCCATTGGCATCTGATAACTTGACTTATTATTCCTTTTGATAAGCCTTTTTATTTATTTAATTTAGCGTTCATCAACACCAGTCATTCCATTCTTTGTGTCTACTTATTTATTTCTTGTTGGAAGTTGATATAAGATGACTTTCCTTTTTTCTGCATCCTGAAGTCATCAACCTCATGTACGCTCAGTTGCATCCTTTTATGGATTTCTTGCACTTTTGATGCCCTTACACAGCCTCTAGCTATAAGTGGGTTTAGATCTAATCTAGGAAAGTATTACCCTCACGCTCTTGATGTCTTCACCAGTCTCTCTCCGAATTTTGTTTGGGTACTCATATACATTTTTACATAAATATTTCTGTAGCTTTATCTCTCTTTATAGGACAAACAAAAAATTATGTTATGAGTACTGTTTGTCCTGTGTGTTCTTGTGCACATCTGCGTATGTGTATGCACACACACAGCACAGGCAAACATAGATCTAAGTTTGTGAAAGGAAACGTCAGAGTCAGCTGGTAGGCGTTTTCTGTGGTCTCAGACTAAAACGTATGTTATAATTGTGTTTTTCAATACATTTAATTAAAGGTCTGTTTGTCTTTAAAATGCATATCCGTCTTAATTGGCTGTGTCCTTTATAAATCCATTTGACCATCTGAATGAATGGTGCTTTTGCATGAAGAGCACAGTATCTGTCTTATCTAACTGAACGTATCTGGCCTGTGTATGGTAAGCTTGAGGATCCAGTGCCTTTTTTTTTTTTTTTTTTTAAAGGAAATTCTGTATGTAATGTGATGCAGGGTAATTTATCTGTAAGTTTTAACTTTCATAAGTTTTGGTTCCTTGGAATTCTTTGAGTAAAAATAAAATATTCAACGTTGATTGCATAAGAAGATTGAACAGCTGAGACAGGAACACTCTGTTTGTTTCTGGTTTAATTTTTAATTAGGGGGACAAGACAGAGCTTTAGACCAAACTGTTGGGAAAAAGTATTGTGAACACTTAAACTTCAGTGTTTCATATCTCAATGAATATTATGAGTGCTTTCACTTCATTTGACACTTTCACACCTATTTTGCAGTTCATTAAATTCACAGGCTACTTTGTCAGTCCTATGTGAAGATATCATGATTCTCATAAAACTTTACAAGAGACATTCGATTAAGAAGTTCACTGAGGACATCCTTTCTTTTACAAGGTGTTTCAACGTGTGATTAAACTGTTGCTGTGAAGCCCAGGAGAAAAATTATCTAAGGGTTTAATAGTTACCCATTTGTTCTATTTTGTTTCAGGTTATTGAAGAGCAAAATGAGCATATACGGGAACTTGAAGCTCAGGTAGAATGTCTGAAAAGTGATCAAGAACGTGTGAAGAAAAAAAATTATGAGGAAGTAGAACAGTTGAATGATGTAATTGATAAGCTTCAACAGGAACTGGCGAATATTGAACAAAAGGTACCTGCAGACATTGCCACTTTTCAAGAAGATACTGACAGTCTGAAACACACACTTGAAACAGTTCTGGCAGAAAAAGAAGCTTTGGAGAAGCAAGTAGAAAACATGAATGTAGAGGCATCTCGAACAAAGAGTGAGCTTGAGGAAACAAACTTGAAAATGAACCAGCTAAAGCAAGAAATAAGTATGTTAAAAAAAGAGCAGGAAAGAATAACAGAGAAGTATAAGTGTGAACTGATGAAAGGTGATAGGGAAAAAACAGAAGGCAGGAGCAATGGGAAAACTGAAAAAGTGGAAGAAGGCTCATGTGAGAAGATAGAGTTGCTAGATCAAACCCAGCATGCGTCTTCAGATGAAAATACAAGAGTCACCATTAGCAAGATGGAGGTACAGCTGCAGCAACTTCACGCGTGCATTAAGGAAAAAGATTCAGAACTGTGCCGGTCCTACAATGAAATAAAAGACCTGAGAGAGCAAGGCAAAGCTGAAAGAGAAACACTTAAAAAGAAGATATTAGAACTGGAAAAGGCACTAGTGGAAAAAGTTGCTGCTGCTCTTGTGAGTCAGGTTCAGCTAAATGCAGTTCAAGAGCAAAGAAAATTCATGCAGGAAATTCAGGAAGCTTCCAAATGTGTGGAGGAGGCAAGCAAGAATGCCCAAACAGAGGGTTTGAGTAATAGAACTGAAAATGAGATGGAATCAAAATTATCACTCTTAAAACAGAGGCTCAGTGAGATGGAGGACCAACTGGCAATGGTAAATCGTAACTTGGAGCTAGAAAAAGAAAACGTAAAAATTGCACAAAAGGAAGCTAAAGTGAAAGAAGAGAGACTCGTAGCGCTTCAGCAATTACTAGAAGACGTTCAAGAAAAACACAAAGGAGAGATTCAGAAATACATTAAGCAAGAAGAAATGCAGACATATCAGGTAATTAGATGCCATTTACTTTTGGCTTGTTTTCACTAAAATCAGTTATTTTATGTAAACTGTAATGAATGAAATGCTTCTCAATGAGACCAGTGATAGGAATATTGTGCTGTGTGGGGTAGATCTCCATTTCTCTATTATTTCTGGAGTTAGAAAGAAGAGAAGGATGTTATTTTAGGTGAACTCCACTATCACTTTCCATTTTGCATTAAAAACACCTTGCCTTTTCAGGAATGTAGGATGATTCTGAATTTTGAACATATACTTTCTTATTCTTACTTTGAACTGACAGAGAATGGACACTTAGCTAGCATGGTGGTAGAAAGAAAAAAATTAAAATGATAAAAATTATCTAAGAGAGGGTTCAGAATGATAAAGGAGTGATAGTAAGTTGTCTGTACGGTTTGGGGGTTTCTTTATTGATGTTTGTTCATGTATGCTTTAATTTTGGTTTACTTTTGCTTGCTTTCCTGCCTTGATTCCAAAGATATTTCCCATCAGTAGTTTTTACCATTATACTTTTGTCCTAATTTCCATACACTGTTGGTTATGTTGAATCTGAATTTAAAACCTTCAAAGTGCTTCATAGTCCAAACACGAGCTTGATAGCTGAATCTCTGAAGTTCAGAGACATCATGGAATCCAGTGCTGGACTAGAAAAGGTTCTAAGACCTTTTGTCCAAATGCAGATTGAATTGATGTTGTAAATATTTTATCAATTCAGTAATATTATCAGACTTCATTTCCTATTCTCTGTTGACCTTCCTCCCTGTGCTTTCTGCATGTTGTAGCCAATTTCTGCTTGCAGTTCAGTAAATTGTAGCACAGTCTTTCCTCCTATGCTTATCCAGCTTGGGGGAGGTAGTTGAGGAAAATGGTCTTTTGGTCTTAATTTTTGGGGGCTATGTTAATCTAAATAACGTACGTTTGTTGCCCCCTGTAGTCTTTTTGTTCGTGGCTTTAGTAAATTGGTGTGCAAGTGATCAGTGCTGTTAATACTTGAATCTTTGTAAGATTCTTCACCGTTTTCCATATGTTGTGTTGCCATGTAGGTAGGAGCACAACTCATGGAAAGTCAAAAAGAACATGTGCCTATTAATGAACCTGAACTAGAGAAAGTTAAAGAAGAGGCAGCTGCTGCGAAGGAAGAACTGAGCAGTTACAGAGAAAAGGCAGAAAAACTTCAGCAAGAGCTATCAGTAAGAACCAGATTGTTCCATACTGTATTTAAAGCAAATGATTATACAGGACTTATTGTGTAAATATGCATGCTGTAGGGTTTTTTTAATCTTGTACTGAGAAAAATAGCCACTCAATACCTATTGTCAGTGAAACAGAGCGGATGCTGTAGACCACATCTTCATTTGTTGCCAAAGCACATAGTTCTACAGTCCACTATAGTGCAACAGTGGATCTAAAGCTGTATTTCTTAGGAGATAATATTTGTTAAGAGGTGTCATAACTGCTTTAAAAGAGAATTAACTGAGCTCTAATAGTATAAAGGGTTTTTTGGGGTTTGGGGTTTTTTTAAAGTGTTTGAAAGGACTGTGATTTCGATTCTCCATATTTACAGGTAAAAGAAGCAAGTCTGTTACACCTTCAGGAGGACCTGTGCAAAGTCAAAGAGAACCTAGTTCAAGCAGAAGAGAGACTTGCAAGTTATGCGAGAAAGGACAAAGAAATGTCAAAAACTGAAAGCAAAAAGGATGCAGAAATATTGTGTGATTTATCAGCCCGTGAGTCTGCTCTAATTAGAAAAAGCTCATCATCACAAACAGACAAGACTGTGGAAATCAACAGCTGTATCCAGACTTCACCAGTCCTAGCAAAAAATGCAGAAATCCAAATTGATTTGCAAAATGGATGTTCTTCAGAAGAGATTGCAGAGATCATAAGAGAATTTACTGAAAAAATCGACCAAATGCAGGAACTCCATGCGGCTGAAATCATGGACATGGAGACAAGGCATATCTCTGAATCTGAAGCATTAAAGAGAGAGAAGTTTGTTGCAGTGCAAGTCTTGACTGACGAATGTAATAGTTTAAAGGAAGTCATAGAAACTCTACGAGCTAAAGAGGTACGTATCCTATTTTATATTCATTGAACTACTTTGGTTTGTGGTTTTGCTCCTGCTACAGAAATTCCCATTTACAGTCTGTTAAGTGTGAACCACCATATGTTCAGTATGAAGCTTTTAAGTGTTCTGGTGTTTCCACGGCCCAGGGAGAGATTGTGAACCTCTCCCTCAGCAAGTAGAGTTTGGGAGTGTGCTCAACTGTGAGATGCTTCCTTGCGCTACTGCCTTGGACCTGTCCTGCTCTGTGAAGCGGGGACAAGTGTAGATAACCCTATTGAACACCATCTTTGTCGTCTCCATTTTGATTACTTTGGTTGCAGGGGAAACTAAATAAGGAGGCTTATATTGTTTCCTGCTCCTCAGAACTAGCTCCCTTACTGTGAGCGGCTGTGGGGTGATTGAAGATTTGATTGTTCTCTTTTCTGAATACAGGGAATTCCAGTTTCTGGATTAGCGCGTTCTCCACCGTATCAAGCTAGAGATGGAGGTTCTAGTGGTAAGAAATGACTTTT
The DNA here is from genome assembly GCA_013398295.1 of Chionis minor. NCBI lineage: Eukaryota > Metazoa > Chordata > Aves > Charadriiformes > Chionidae > Chionis > Chionis minor. The sequence continues at coordinate 559,132 of VZSF01001194.1, read as the reverse complement.
CATAGATTTCAAACAGCATTACCAATTAAATCTGCTTTTTTAATACTAAGTTTAGCATTAAAGAGTTTGTGTTCTAAGAAATAAACACAACTACTCCCCAGATCAAAGCAGAAGCCTGTCGCACTAAGAAAAGGTGCTGAGTATGCCATGTCTATTAATTTGCTATGGAAGGAAAATTACTAGAGTGGAGATGGATTGAGTTGAGGCATCAGATGCTGATATTTTTTTTTTGTCTTCTTCCCACTGGAGTTCCTATACTCTGCTTACATCATCTCTTGATAGAATTTAAAGCTACAGCTCCCTAGTAGAGCAAGATGACAGGTACTGACTTCTACAAGAACAATAAAAATTATTAATATGATCATTTTCATAGGCAAAGGCTAAGTATGTTAAGCAGGTGTTGTTTGGCAGAAGTGCTTGTGCAAATACTTGTTTCTCTTTTAGAACTAGACTAGAATATTTAAGTTTGAGGTTTGGGGCATTTTTTTTTAGTTTTGTTTTGCTGCTGCTGCTTTGAAACTGAAAAAGGAAAACTCCAGTGACATGCAACCACCTGTTATAACAACAGACAAAAATATTTTTTGATGCCTGTTCTTCAAAGTTTCACAGTAGTCCAGCTTTCATGTTTTTCTCCCTTTTATTTCAGACTCCAGTTCAGACTGGAGTCAAGGAATGTATCTTGCTCAGACCCAGGGATCTGACACGATATCTGAAGGAATAGATGAAGGTGAAACTTCAACAGATTTACTTCCAAATAAAATTAAGGTAAAATAGAACTCATCATTGTCATTATGGAACAAGAGTGATACTACCAAAAGCTTTGATTAGCTGTTGCTTGATCAGTGAAGAAAGCACCATTACTGTTGGCTCTTAATACATTTAAAATACTTCTGATAAATTTATGTGCATTTTTTTCATGTTAAATTAGGTTAAATAAGAGTTTTGTAACTGTAGGCTTCCTCTAAATTACAATTATGTGAAATATCACTACTGTTAATTATAACTTATTGTAGTTATTGTGTATTAATGATAATGTAATGATCATATGTTACACAATTTTAAAGATTCTGTTATTATAGTTGCAGAATAATATCTATATTATGAAAGTAAACACATGCATTTATTATTAACAGTAAGGGTATCGTGCTTTTAATCATATTAAGAAAAAAAAAAAAGGTAAGTCTTTTGCAACAAAACCCAAGCCTAATGATAATTTCAAAAAGTGAATTGCAAAGCTAACCTGGAAGCTTCCCAGGACTTTGTTTTTAAAATGTCAGTTTCCATAAGCAACCATTTCAAAATTTGAGTATTGATTTGACAGATGAATTTTGGGAATTTTTATTTGAAACTGAGGAAAAATATGCCTACTTAATAAGTTCTGCTGTTTGGCAGATATATAGAACTGGGTGACACTTCTGTCTTTGATATGAGGAAGCATAAGTAGTTTCCTTATGCTGATCAATTTAGAAGTACCAGTATTCCAGTATGTTTCAAATAAGACTATTGTTAATGTTGTTGTTGTTATTAGGACTGGCATTACTGATTTCTTTTTGTATTTACTGTAGGGTTTGCTGAGAGCAGTCCATCATGAAGGCATACAGGTGCTGTCTCTCACTGAATTTCCATATGGTGAAAGAGAGATGCCACCTCTTAAGCAAGAGCCAGAATCTTGGCTTGAAGAAAGAAAAGCTTTTATAAGCACCATCTCATCTTTGAAAGAGCTAATTGCAAAACTGCAACTTCATAGAGAAGCTGAGGTATAAATAATATCGTAAGAGTCTATCTAAATAAAAAATAATTTATGATAACCTTATAAGGCACATTCACAATTCAGGTTTAAATGCTCTAAATATACTGCTACAAGGCAAGAGATTTCAAAAATACGCAATAAAACTGTACGTTGCGCTTTCTGGTTATAAAATATATCTTAAATTATAGCTTGCATTTATTCTGTGCATTGATAGTTTTTGACTGCATAGATCCACCTTTTAAAAGTAATTCTATTTTGAAAGCATGTGTCCAGTATCCGTTAAAAGTAGATTTTTGAATGTTGTTATTTATTGGTATAGCAGAACTTGGATACTATTAAAAAGATACTGTAGTGAGAGAACAGAGGGGAAAAATTGTTTAAAATATGACACAATATTAATCATTAATCTGTTAAAACTTATTAGGACTTGGCTGCCTAATTACCCTAGTTAGACTGTTGGATATATGTACGTAGCTTCTATTACTTCTGCATTTACTTCAGCATGCGAAATGGGGGGGTTGACTTCATATCATTATAAAATGAAAGCTTCTTCATACCCAGTATCTGCACACTATCATATAGCTCTGTGAGAGTCTAGGAACAAACACGTAACATCATAAAAATTAAAAGGAGGGTGTAATAGAGTAACATAAATAATAACTACGCGGGGCTAAGTTTTCAGTTATAAAAAGCTAAATTGCTTCCATCTAAAACACAGGTTAAAGTTTAGCATTTGTGCATGAAGAAGAAATCATACTGTGTACAGTAAATATATCCATTTGTATGGATGAATGTTGTCTAGCTGTTGAGTGAGAAAAGCTCAATATTCCAGTGAAAACACACATTTTACCTAAAAATGATAATGACCGTTCTTGATGTAGTCTTTGAATCCTGCTCTTTATATTGTTTTTATACCACTGTAGATTTATGCAAGTACTGAATCTCCTGAAGGCGTCTCAGACTGGCGAGGAGAACTTCTGCACGCTATTCAACAGCTTTTTGTGAGAGAACAAAATGTTCTTCTTGCTGCGTTTCAAACTGAACTTGCAGAACTGGGCATAAGAGATGCAGTGACATTGATGAATCAGTTAGAGCACAGACTACAAGAGCAGGTAATATAAAACATACTTCAGTCAAAGTGTGCTTGTCTGCTTTAGATTTTCATTTTGAATGTATAAATCCATTAAAAAAGAGATATATTAATCGTAGTTTTGACAGGACAAGGGTGAAAACACAGAAGGACTTGCAGGAAGAAGAGGTGTCTTTAAAATGAGAGAGTGATGTAGTGTGGGAAAGATTTTTGGGTGCATAAGTTATAGGAAAAATACAGCCTGCAGAGATCAATTTGAATTAAATACAATTGTCCTGAGCTTGACTTCATTAAGTTAATTAGAATTATATTTCACTGTCTAAGAGAAAAGGTAGCTTGTATCTATGAAACTTGTAAGTTGTAAAAAGAGGAAGTGATAAGGCTGCTGTGGGACAGAGAGAGGTCAGTTATCTCCTCTGGAACATGGGAGGATTGGTGAGGAGAATTGCAATTTGCTGTAAAACTGTTAGCTCTTTTGACTCTATAATTTTGATGTCTGGTAGAGAAATAAAAAAATAATAAGCAGTTCTTCCCAGTATTATAATATTGACTGAATTGAAAATGTTTTGCATATATATGCACTATGAATATATAAGTAAATGTAATATCCACACCATAGATATTCTAATAAAATCTGGAGGTTTACTTTTAAATGTGTTTCTAATGCTAATAGGCTACTAACCAGAGAGCAGCAATGGACAGTCTTCAGAGTGCAGACAGAAGAAGTTTGCTGATGGAGATTCAAGTATTACATGCTCAGATGAACAGTAAGAGAAATAATCCAAAGAGAGAACAAGAGACAGATTCAAAATGCCAAGGTGACTTCTGTGGTAATATATGTCTATTTCCACATGCTTTCATGGCAGTGCTCATAATGTTGTAGGTGAAAAATTACTGACTTTCTTTGCTCTCTGATTTTTTGATGCATACTTTTCATCTTTTTCACTAATTTTGCAAAACCTAAGATATGGTCTGTATTCTTACGACTTGTATCAAATTGAAAGTGATACAAAGTTATTTCAAGTGCTATAAAAATTGGGCTTGTATTTTAAAGTTATTTTCCACATATACACTTCAGTGTTTAGGTTCAACAGCTTTGAAATTACCTAAGTTGGATAGTCAGTCATAACGAGTAAACTAAGAAGCAATCAGAACGAACAACAAAAAGTTCAGAGAACAAGTATACTTTAAAATCAAGTAAATGCTTACTGTCAGCTTTTTGACACAAAAATTTGGTCACAAGTATACATGCATGCCTAACTTCAGCAATATTAGTCATAATCCAAATTATACATATTGATACGGTTGCCTACATAGGCTTTTAAAGAAGTTCAAGAGTTGGAAGTGATTTATTGAAAAGTATGAAAGGTATTCCAGTATAAAAGGCATGGGTTTGTTTTCACTCCTCTGTTGAAAGAACATATTATCTTAAAATATCACTCTTAGAGATAGCCTTGTGGTCATTCTCTGTGCTCTGTGAAAACTTTACCCAAATAAAGTGTGCTGTTTGTTTACTAAGTAATTTCCGTATTAATGATACTTTCAATAGAAATGCTGGAGTATAATATGCAGCAGAAGCAGTCGCAGATACTGGAGATGCAAGTGGAGCTCCGGAGTATGAAGGACAGAGCAGCTGAGCTTCAGGAACAGCTGAATTCGGAGAGAATGATGGGTGCTGAGCTGAAGAATGAACTTGCACAAGCCAAACTAGAGCTTGAAACAACCCTTAAAGCACAGCACAAGCACTTCAAGGACCTGGAAACCATCAGGTGCGGCTTTTCAGTGCCAGCCTTTCTGGGTTGACAACGAAGATGATCTTTTCTATGTTCTCTCAAACCGTAATACTGATTTTATTAAAGAAGTTGATCTCATGAAATGTAAATACTTTTCAGTTTTCTGTAAGACATCTAACAAAAATAGACTTCTCATTTGTCAGACAACATAATTCTATAGATTAAGATCTGATTCGTAGCTTGATTTAAGGATTTATTAATATCAAATTTCTCTTTAAATTTTGACACATTAGGCTACTAAGTATACCATATAAGTATATATATAAAGTATACCATATACTTAAGCTAATAATTACACCATATTTATTAAAGGTTTTTCTGCTTCTAAAATTGAACATGGAGAAAAAAATTGCAGAGTTAAGATGACTTTGCAAGAGCTTTCATATGAAATTCTCGTAACTTCTAAGTGTTGCTTTGGCATGGTCAACAGCAGAGGTACTGGCCCAAATATTTGGCCCTCAAGAAAGCCATTCTTATTTATGCCTTTACCAGATGGATGTGCCCATGTACAGTGTCTTAATGTGCAGCTCAAAGATAACAAATTAATACCGAGTTTAAGTTGGTATTACTTTATAGATCACCTTGTAGCCGTTACAAACCATCAGGAGCAAGATTCATTTGCAAATTGATGGAAAATTTATTTGCAAAAAAAAGAAAATTCAGGGCACAGATTTTATTTTTTTAATTATTCCTCCCCCAAGATAGATTTTTTTTTCTTTCCTTTGAGACGCATGGCAGCAAGATCCATTTCCCCAGCGTTATTCCAGAGTTTGGCCGGTGACTGGATTAAGTTGAAAAATAGCTGTCTCTGAGCCACCAGTTAATGAAAAATGACAGCTACAAAGTTATCAGGGTGGACACAGTTTCTGTCATTTTTGAGCCATGCAGCTCTTTTTTATTTTTGATTTAGACTTGTTTATTTCTAAATGGGCTTTTCCGTGTTACTTTACTACATGAGCAGTGCACAAGATGGAATAAATATCAAGTAACTTGATGTTATTGTGATAGGATTAGAGGCACTGTGTAATCTAAAGGCTGCCCATTTCTCTTTTAGGACTGAAGTCAAAGAAAAAGCAGCTGAGCTGGATATTCTCAAGGATACAATGGCCAGTGAACAGAAAAAGTCAAGAGAATTGCAGTGGGCTTTGGAAAAGGAAAAAGCTAAAATGGAACGCAGTGAGGAAAGAGGAAGAGAAGAGCTTGAGGTATTCCATAATCCCAAATGGCCCGGAACATCAAGGAACACAACAATATCATCTTCATTAACATTTCATCTCAGCTTACATTTTTGTCCAGTGTGTGCTCCATGTTCTCTCTTCAGATACAGTGGTATTACATCATCTAGAGCTAAAAAAAGACGTGTAGAAGATGTGTGGGAAAGAGAAAAAGGCTTGATGCAAATTCCATTTAAATCAATAAGAATTTTACAACTGTCCTTGTCAGGTCCAAGATGAAAAGATTCTATTTTGTGTAATAGCCCTCAGATGTTCAAGGGGACAAGGACACTGTTAACATGGCTACACCTAGCCTACACCGCAATATAACTCATAAAAGATAGTATTTAAAAATGTTATTTGAGAAGTTATGTTGTTTGTCTCCATTTTAAAAGTCAGCAGTTTCACCTCATGAAAACCAAACTAGGGAGTTTACTTCAGGAGAAAATGCATTAGTAGCTTCCTTGGTACCGCTGCAGTATCTGATACAGTGAGGGAGTGAGCAGGTATCCTACTGCAAGTATTAAAAGAAAAAACCCGATCACTTTAGTAGTATAGATTTATTTACATCTTGAAATCTTAACTTGCAAAATCACTATCACCGTTTTAGAAAGTGGAAGCAGCTCGTTACCTTCAACTTCAGAGAACTTAAAACAGGTGATTGTATCTCATTAAAAAGTACATGTTAAAAATAGTCGTCTTTTATGAGATGATCTGATTTTAGAATAAAGACATCTGATAGATATATTTTAACATCAGATGTGACTGCAGCATTCAGAGTATTGTCACGTTAAGTGCGAATAGTAAAACCTGTTAAAAGCAACATGTATAGAGGTAGCATATTTGCAATTTGTAGAAGATAATGGAAAGCATACATAACTGGCTTTAATCAACTCTTTTCTTCTCTTTTCTTATGGAAGGATTTAAAATTTTCCCTGGAAGATCAAAAACAAAAGAACTTACAGTTAACTAAACTTTTGGAGCAAGAGAAACAGCTGTCAACGGATCTGCAACAGAAAATTGAATCCCAAGAAGCACTCAGCGCTGCCCAGCTGTCACGTGAACGAGGCCGTAATTCTGAGTTGCAGGTGCTTCTTGAATCAGAGAAGGTTCGAGCTCTCGAAATAAGCAGTGCCCTAGAAAGGGAAAAAGAGCTATGTGCTCAGCTTCAAAGTGCTGAAGATAAGGGGCAAGCTGGAACACCTAATCCATCTGAGGAATTACTTAAAGAGCTACAGAAAAAAATGGATGAAAAGCATGACCGTATAGTGGAGCTAGTAAGTGAGATGGAGAAGTATAAACTGGAATCTGTGCAAGTGAGACAGCAAATGGAAAAAGAAAGGCAGATCCAGAGGAAAGCGTTGCAAGCAGAACAAGATGCTAACATAATAGCACAGAAGAAACTCCATGAACTGGAGTCCAAAGTAGAAGACCTTCAGTGGCAACTTGGAGAAAAGAAGCAAGAAATTCATAAATTAGGGAATGAAACAAAGAAATTGCAGGAAATAATCCAAGAACTACAGAAAAAAGAGCAGGAGAATGAAGGAAGAAGGGAAGCCGAAAGGACACCAAGCCACAATCCAAATGAGGTATAGTAGGACTGAGAGCAATGTGTAATACTGAATTCAGCTTTTAATTCTTTTGTTCAGTTAGCATTGTGTGTCACTGTGCCTTTACTCAGTCTACAAAATAGCCTACAGCTTACAAAATACAGGCACAGGAGAAAGGGAAAGGGAAAGCATTCCAGTTTTGCAACCTAAAGCTACTCACACACATCTGAGAATGAAGCTGTAGAGATGTGCAAGGAAGAGTGTGAGCAGGGAAAATGCATCTGAATGTATACACACACTTTGTGTCTCAGTGTAGGAGAAGAATATTCCCTGTGCCCAGTCGCAGGAATGGGCTATTCCTACTCAGGAATGCTCCACGTCAGTGCTCTTCATCTTTAGTTCATAAACTGTTAGTGGTCTTTGAAACATTTAAAAGTCATGCCCAACGACTTCAGTAATTAAATGAGTAAGTAATCAAACAAGCATATGCATGAATACGTATCTCTTAGCAAACAAAATAGAAGGAAGAAATCAAGGTAAAAAATTAATTTCAGAGTTTAGCCTAATTTTTAGTTGAATGAAAGTTGGAACCACTGTTGCCTGGGAATTTTTCTCTCTCATAAAAGGTTTGAAAAGCTTTTAAATTATTTGAAAATGACTTTTAAAACTCTTTGGAAACTTCCCTGTGAGAGGTAGGTGTTGCTGAGTGATTGATTTGTAGATAGTCCCAGAGTGGGTTGACAGGAGACTTGCCTCTTTGCTGACCATGTTTTTGCCCATCCTGCATACTTTTGCCCATCGTTCCATACTTTTTGGCAGCTGTCTGTCTGTGGAGCCAGGAAGGAAATTATTCTCTTCATCTAATTTGGCTACTGTTCTTAATCTTCTGGAGAGCTGGGAACTACCCGTGGCTGGAGGCAGGATGTGGAGTGGATGGATAACTGTGAGAGCATCAGCCTTCCTGCCACGCTCAGTTTGCGCACCTTGCTCTTCTGCTCAGAGGTGACTGCCAGTGCGGCGGTCAGCAAAGAGTCTTTTCTTGGATCAGGTTGGCAGTGGCTGTTGGAGCTTTTTCCCCTTCAGACAGTATGATCTGTGTTCCAGGATCTGCCTGGAGTTTCAAATGATGAATCTCCTGCTGCTTCCTGTGACGTCTTCAACACCCTGCTTGTTTTCATTGGGACTGCCGTGGTCAGATACCCAAAGGCACAGCTGTAGACTCGGGTTTTGTTGGGAGAGCAAGCAGCTCTTCCATGGCCAGTGTCGGGTTAATGAGGGTGAGGAACGCGTGTTCAGTGGACTGCTTCACTTGTGACAGCATCAGTGGGTATGGCTGCCTGCGGCTGGGGACTGACTTCGGTGACCATGGTGTGTTTTTCCGGTCCTGTTCCTCTGACTGTGAATTGGTCACCAAAACACATGGGCACAATTGCCCAAATTCCATGCACAACTGGTAAAGGAGCTGCTGGCGGAAGAAACAGAAAGGCTGGGTGGCTTCCTGTCAGCTGAGTTCGTTGGATAGATTCACCCTGTCACTGTCTGATTGCCAGATTTTAGTCGAGAGGCATCACACTGTACCATTCACAAATAAGAGTTTAGTGGTGCGCTACAACAGTAGTGTAGTCACGCTATATTCCTTTCCGTGTCAGAATTGTTTATGTTCTTCAATTTCTGAGTGGGTTTCAGAATCAAAGGTTTCCAGTTTAAAGCATGCCTTATATATGTTTTAAAAAAACCCCAATGTATTTATATACAGACTGCCTGGGACACACCCAAGGAGAGAACAAGAAATTGGGTTCTCCAGCAAAAAATGGAAGGAGCCGAGACGAATGAGTCAACCTACCCCACACTGACGGGAGGAGATCTCTCTGCTGCTACTGAAATTCTGGAAAACGTCAGACAGAAGCTGGAAAATGCATCTCCGAAGCTGAAGCAGTTGGCTCGGAAAGCTGCTAGCAGGTTAGGCCGGTCTTCAGATACTTGATTTTGTCGATAGCAACCAGCAAGCTAATATATCGGGTTTTAATCATAATTCACAGATGGCAGGCTAACTGGTTTTGGGGTTGTTCTAGTTTTATAGTATATGCCATTACTTAAGATATGCTGATGTACGACAGGATCGCAGAGTATCAAGTGCTGCTCAAAATCTTCTGTGTTTAATGTGGTCCTTTATAAGTTACAGCAAAGCTGCCTTTTTTCTCTGAAAAGTGATAAGGTTTATTTGGGTATGGTGTAGGTAGATCAATTTCTAACAATTGAGTAATGAAATAGTTCACTGTATGAGGGGACGAATATAGAGATTATTGCTATGGATCATCCCCCTTGATCCCCTCAGAAAAAAAATGAATATTTTATGGTCAAGTGAAACTGATCTTGATTCTTATTTTCTTGGGTTACTATCTCCTCAAGAAAAAAAAATTGGCATGCTACCAGGTCCATGGGAGGTTTGAATCTGTTTTTATTTTGCTGTGATGGTGATTTAATATTGAACATTTCTTCTGAAACATTTGGGCAACACAGAATGCGTTATATCTTGAAAATACCCTAAGATTTTCCTCACACAGATTGAACAGGTCTGTGGGAAGCAGAACCACATTTTTAAACGTGCTTCATCTAGAACACCCTTTTCTCAAAATTGGTGAAAACTGTTCTGTGCAAATGCAGTATAAAATCGAGCCAATTTAATTTGGAGTCACTGAGCAGTCTTGAAAATGTTGCAACGTCTCCAGTAACTACGCCAAAGTAGTTTGCTAAAGTCCCGGGGCGTGTGGATCGATGGAAGGTCCTGTCAGTCTGGCTTGTGGTGTCAGACTGTACCTGCTGTTGAAACTGCCACTTCTCTTTTCAGATTACAGTTTGAAACAGCAGATGATCAAGACTTCACTGCGATACAAAATGCTATTGAAGAAGTTATTTCAGAGCTGCAAAAACTGCCCGGATTGTCCTGTCTGGAAGAGGTGAGAGTGCAGTGTTGTGGCTTCGGTGGGAGAGTTTGCGTGATGAGCTGTGAGCAGAAGCCTGCAGACCTGTTAAGTCTGTATTTATTCAAGTCTGTACTTCATAGAGGAAGACCTGCTCCAGTGAGTGTGCTGATTTGGAGTTGGTGAAGTGTAAAACACCCTTTTTTCTTCCTTTTTAAAATTTTAATTATCTTAAAAGTGAATTTTCAACTTTTGAATAAAACTTTTCCAGTTTAATCACAGATTTTTGAATTCCGTGGCTTTTTCTTTAAGAAAAGACATTTACCTTTCAGCAGTATTTCTGTAACTGAGGAAACTTTGCTCACTACTTCCCGATATTAAAATCAACATTTAATATTTACTATATTGTGTTGATAAAGAACATTTACTTAAACTGCCCTGTATTTACCAAAGGAAAGGCAGTAGAAGATTCAGTAGTGTGCACCTCTGTAAAAAATTAAATAAGGTAACATGTTACAAAGACTTCAGCAATACTTGATTTTAACTGAGCTTGGCTAGGTCCTTACCTGCATTTTAGGCGAGTGTTTTCAATGTGACTTGAAAAAAGCTCTGGGGCTTTTCTTTTCCTCTAAGTTAGATAAATTTAAACATAGTAGAAGAGCTTTGCGGATTGTTAAAGCTGGTACAACTGACCTTGAGTGAAAGTGTTCCGCTGTGTTACGTAAGTGTAGAAAAGGAAGTCATACTAATTTGCAGTTTGCATGTACGTGCATGTTTTCTTTATGTAAGTTATTACGAAGTTATTGTCATCATCTGCAGAAGTTCTTCACTCTGAGCCAGGTATTCTCAAGTTGGCAACTAATGGATCTAATGGAAGTTGTGTTTGCTGTTATTTCTTCCTTCTAGCTGAAGCTGGTGCTGCCACCAGGGACGCCATCTAGCTCGTTGACTGAGAGGCTGCTGAGACAAAATGCTGAGCTGACGGGCTTCGTCAGCCGGCTGAGTGAAGAAAAGAATAATTTGAGGAACGCTGTTATGAAACTGGAGGAAGAACTGAGAAGATACCAGCACAGACAACCTTCTGGAGACTATGTATGTCTTCAGTGTCGCTGATAAAATGATGCGTACATATAGGCATAAAAGCATCGTGCTGTGAAATTACCCTAACGCTCTTTGTCCCACTCACTGAGGTGGGAGCCATTGAGCTGTCTGTCTTTCTTGGCTCCCTTCTTGCAGAGTAAATGGGTGTGAGTTATTCCTGTCCTTTGGTCAAGATATCTTGACTCACTTTGTTTACTGTGAACTTTGTGTTTTTACACAGCTTCCTTTTGTTAACTCCTCTTTTCTTTTAAATTCTGTGCTTCTCTTTTTGATCTGTATCTCATCACCATGATGAGCAGCAAATAGATCCAGATAGCTTCGAGATCATGAAGCTGGAAAGACCCAACGAGGGGGATTTTTTTTGGAGAAACTATTTTTCTAGGACATTGATCAGGCTCCTAAACTGAGTACCCGAGGTGTTAGGATGCAAGGGTAGCCTCAGATCCAGCCTGTGGGGTAGTTTTTCTCTCAGTAATGTTACAAGCTCTCCGCCAAACCAATGACTAGAATGACACAGCTCAAGCTTTTCCAAACTGTGTGGTTCAAATTCAGTTTCTCTCGTCTTCAGTCTTCTAGACACTCATCGGATGTTGGAGTTAATATCGATACTCTTGTTGCCTCTGAGAAGGAAATTTGGAACAGAGAAAAGCTGTCACTGCAGAAATCTTTGAAGCAAGCTGATGCAGAACTCTCCAAGCTGAGAGCAGAGCTCAGGAGCGAAGCTTTCATCAGAGAACTGGGATCAGATTCTGAAAATGCTGTTTTAAGGGTAGGAAGACTTTGTTGCCCACACATGAACTACAGCTGCTTATTTCATTTTGATTTGGGCCTATTTTTCATTGTGTTCACTCTGCTTATTCTAAGTCAATAGATAGTAATTTGGTTTAAAAAGGTTCATCCTCAGATACCCGACTCTTAGTTTTTCTCCCCCAGAATGGTATGTAATCACCTGTGTTGTCCTTTTGTGTGTGCTGTATTTCTTGTCCTCAGGTCATCCTCAGATTACAAAGCTACATTTAAAAAGCGTGTGCAGTAGTGCAGTCTTCTCCATGATAGCAAGAAATGAAATAATCACAGAAATGCTGTAGGAGTAGTGATGTCAAACGTCTTAGTACTGTAATAATCCTTGGAGCTTATTGAGCCTTTTTTCTTCTTCTTCTTGTAGAGAATCTATGGCAAATACCTACGAGCAGAGAGCTTTCGGAAAGCTCTCATATATCAGAAGAAATATTTGCTGCTGTTACTAGGCGGATTCCAGGAGTGTGAAGAAGCCACACTGGCCCTCATTGCACGCATGGGTGGACAGCCTTCCTACACAGACCTTGAAATCATCACCCATCACTCAAAGGGTTTTACAAGATTTCGCTCTGCAGTCAGAGTGTCCATCGCAATTTCGAGGTAAACTGGAGGAAGTTAGACTTCGAACAGATATGACTGCAGTTTAATATATACTTTTCTAGCTCTCTAGTGGAATCTAGAATTTGTCAAGTTCCATCCTGTTTAAATTATATGGTTTTGGTAGTCGTTAATATAGTAGATACTGTGTAAGGTGACAAGTTGAGCCAGAGCATAGGTAAAATCTGTAGCAGGAATATGCAGTCTCATTGTAGTTGTCTCTGCGTTTGATAAGCAATCAAAGATGGAGTGAAATGAACAAAGTCGTAATATTAGGGAAAAAATTACTAGCAGTGCTAGGGTATGCACTTATTTACAAAAGTATTTTCTGCAACTTAATTTCCTTTAAAGATTAAATTCTTGCACGTAGGTATGATACAGATTTATGGATTGATGTTATCCATCTGGGTAGCCCTTTGAATTCCCAAGGCTTTAGGTCTCAGACTGTATAAATTCAAGGAACTATTTATACGCCTGTTGTACGTGAGGCTTTTACTTCTAGCACTCTGTGGTTACATTTTTGGGGATGCGATAGAGCAAAAAGTCTGTTTAGTATGATTTTTAAATGCTGATGCCCTGTTGTTTAGCTATGCCAGCCATTTGCTGTTCACCTGGACTTGTGCAGCACCTCTGGAATCACTGGAATTGCAGAGGTGAAGCTGAAGGCTGATTTGGATAAAAGATGTTTTTCTTAGGGATCTGTACAAGGATGTTTTCTACTTGATCTTCAGGTTTTAGACACCCATCCATTAGTTTTGCTTCATGTTCAAGAAATTCATATGCCTTCTAGAATACAGCAAGTAGATTATTTTTAGCAGACTATTTAATTTATCTTGAAGTATTTGTTTTATTTTTTTTATTTGAAATGCAGAATGAAGTTTCTGGTTCGTCGATGGCACAGAGTTACGGGTTCTGGTGTACTAAGTATCAACAGGGATGTCTTTAGCCAGAACACAGGTAAATCGTGGTCCAGTAATGACTTAAACACTGGTATTCACAAGTCATACCACTGCTTATTGGAGATGGTTTTTAATTTGTATTTTCCTCATGTGGAATGAGTGGGGTGCTGTTCCCCCTTCCTTTTGCTGTAATTGTTTGAATTAACCTATTTCTGAGAGTTTCCATGCTCAGCACAGAAACTAATCTATTTGCTTTCTCTTCTGTCTTGTTTTGCTCCTTTGTGGGTGGGATTTAAAAAATATAGCAGCTTTCCGTATGGAGTATGTTTGTAAAAACAATTTTAGCTATGCCATTGGGTTTCTCCCAAGAGATCTGCACCCCCAGCTCTGAGAGGGGATGCTGAGGACAGGGACAGACACAGGAATCGTAGCAGCCACAGGTCCCCTGCGGTGGTGACAGAGACCATTGACCAGCCCTCCCTGGCCTTTTCCTTGGAGCAAAAGCCTGTCATTCTTTTGTTACAGCTTAAAGTTTGGGAGATCTGGTATTCTGTTTGCGTTTTGGTCAGAACCAAAAGAGAATCAGAAGCCTCTTTATTAATTCCTCCTTACGTATGTCTGTGCTAAAACCCTCTGCTGCTCAGGCTGTGAGTTTTCTCATTAACATCACCGAGGCTGGGGTTTCACCTCTGGTTTCCTCTGATGCACTCTGGAAGTGCTCTACATTTGTTAAGCACCGTTTTTGTGATACGCAGACAGGAAACGCGCATTTGAGATTCCCAGTAAAGCGCAGAAGGTGTTACTTTTTTTCAAGGTTTCAAAACATTGCTTTTTTTTTTTTTATTTCTAGGTAATGAATTACGGCACGATTCGTTCTCTGGTGGCATGGATCTTTATGGAGAACAAAGGCATTCCTATCGATCCAGGTCAGGCACGAGGTCTCCTAGATCTCCTGTAACCTCTCAACATAAGTACATTTTATTTCAGATTATTGTTCTCTGTCAGAACACTGTGTAACTAAATGAGTGAGTCAGTGCTGACTGCTGGGGTTTGTCATCTTTGATGCTGGAAGACTTTTAACTCCTTTTGTAAGGATACGTGATGAATTGCATCTTGGGCCTTTGGTGTGCATTTCCTCATCGCCTCATCGAGGCCAAAGCTTGCGGGCTTCTGCTGTCTGGTTTGTGGCCTGTTCTTGGGGCTGGTGGTAGGTGACTGGACAGAGTGGCTTTGTCACCACGCGCACCGCCGCTGCCTGGCCGCCTCTCTTGGTCACAGCAGGGAGGAGCTGCCTCAGGTGCCCTCGGCTGAAGGAAGGGAAGAGCAGGAGCAGGGAGCAGCGGAGCCGCCGGCTGCGGCTGGGGAGGGTCAGCTGGTCACTGTGGGCTGGGAGGAATGACCGCGACCTCGTGGCCAGAGCCGGGGTGGAGGCTGCTCGGCAGCTCCGCTGATTATTCTTGATTAAACCTTTTGGATTGGCTCTACTAAGCTGCGATGCCAGAGGCGGCAGTGAATCGCATGGCAGTGAAACCAGGTATTTTTCACCCGAGGAGAGGTTTTTAGGGGTGCCATCAGCCTTTGATTACTTCATACGGAGTTGTGGGCTCTGAGCTTTACAGAATATGCAATTCTTGCTGGTTTGGATCTTTATTTTTATACAAGTCACCTCAACATTTGTAATCCTGGTTTGTGGCCACCATAGCAGTTCACATGGAAAAAACGTTTATTTTAGTCACTTTTGACTTACGGAAAGTAATGAAGAGAGACAGAATCCTGTAAAGATGGCTGTGTCCTTGCTCGCACAAGGTTCTTAAGAGAAAAGCAAACATGAATCTACAACGGCTTCTGCTGCAGCCTCGGTAGGAATTTGCTGTTCAGTCTTTGTCCCAGAGAAAAGCAGCAACAACTGAGGTGCAGCAGAAAGAAAAGGCAACCGGGAAAAGTGGTTTCTCTGGGGGAGGCAGCATGACGACTCGGGGAGTGAGGGGCAGGGCGGTGTGACGTGCTGGCTCTCCGCCAGAGCCAGGTGAGGGACGGGCAGTCAGTAAGGTGTCCCTGCTTACGGTGTTCTGCTACGCTTTTGGTTTCTTTGCGATTCTGCTTTTTAAAACCATCTGTGTTCTTCTGCCCCCTAGGTTGCACGGTGTGCATGCCGATTTAAACCCCGTCTCTTTCGCCTGTTCGCAACTGCAGAACTACGATCCTGAAAGAGCTTTAACAGATTACATCCACCGGCTGGAGGCGCTGCAGAGGCGACTGGGCAGCGTGCAGTCAGGTGAGGGCTTGGGGCAGCGTCCCCGGGACTCGGCACCAAGTTAGAAAGCGTGTGCTGGTTCTCTGAGATAGGCGAGAAACAGCTTTCATTTTAGGCATTTTTTCAGCCTTAAACAAGAGGCCCAGCTGGAGCAAAAAGCTCATTAAAAAGAAAACTGGAAAATTCTTTGAAGGGAGGCGTACAAGTGTGCCTTAATTACAGATTTTGAGTTTATTGGTAACACTTTAATTTCCCTGGTCTCTAATAAACGTGCGGCAATGGTTCGGTTGGCATCTTATTCAGATTTTAAGCTAGATGGAGAAAAACGCACCCAAAAGATTGAGGAGTGGGAGCACAAGGAGAATTTCTTCTTCTACTGCTTTGATTACAGAAGTTACAGCCTTTTTGCCCCATGGATGACGGTAATTTTTGTGCTTTAAAAAGCATATGTCAAGAAAATTGTCAGATCAATGGGATGTAATGTATCAAACTTGGTTTTTGCTGTTACTGTGTTGAAGTCTTACTTCAGCGTAAAACCCACCACTTGAGGAAGTTTTGTTCTTAAAAGATCTCCCACGTAAAATCTTCCACGCTGCTTCATCTAAGTAACATGTCCTCGGTGGATCCTCAGCTACTTATTCCAAGTAATCGTGCTGAAAGTCTTTCTCCCTCTTACAGGTTCAACTTCGTACACTCAGTTGCACGCTGGTATGAGAAGATAATAACGCCCTTCCCACATCTCCAGCACTGGCGGTGGCGTTCATGGATTGCCTTCTGTAAATCCGCGCTCTTTCCGTGCTTTTGTACAATGCGTTTATTGTGGGACCAACACGAACCCCGCGAGACAACTGTGTATGGTTCCATGCCGGCAGACCCCCGCAGAGTGGGGTTTATGTATATAGGCACTTTGTGTTCATGAGAAGAAGAGAAACACAACAAACCTCCCTTCCCCACCCTCCCCAAAAACCCCCACCTCCCCATTAAATTACATGTATATTTGTGGAATGCTAATTTAAAGGATTAACTTATGAAGTGTGTATTTATCAAAAGGGTGCAAAGATGAAACTTGTGTATTAATGAAATTGAGCTACATTCAGCAACGTTTACTTGCACTTTTTCTGGCAAGGCTACTGAAGTTACATGACTCTCGTAATATTTGCTACTGGCAGCGCAGACAGAGTATCACTTGTAGAGACCTATTTTTGTAATGGTAGAAGTTTTGAATTTTATGGGTATTTTGTCAAAGTACTGAAATTAAAGACGACTTCATGCTTTTAACTGTGTTGGAGAACCACTCCCTTATTCACACCATGATCCTCCTCCTCCTGGTGGCTGTGGCTTTACTTTTTCACAGACCCCAAAATGCTGGTACTGTGGAGAAGAGGGACAGGTACAAGCCTGGTTTCTGAAGAAGGGAAAGGGACCTCCCTTGCTCTGACTGATACAAACATGAGATTTTAGAAGTTACAAAAGACAGGGCAAAGCCCTTGCCACAGCAAGCACGGACAAAGCAGGGAAGCTCTTTGCATGGCCAACTTCATACACACAAGAAAGTAAGTTAGTTTATTACAAATTTACTTATAAGAGCTGTTCAGAATTGCCAGGGTTGAGCACAGAAAACTTCCACAAGAGATTTGTTTATAAATTTAATTCAAAGTTCCTGTCAGGCAGAAGTTGTTATCACTTATCATCACCACTCGAACCAAACACCAGTTAACAATCTTGCTTGAGTCAGTACAAACGGGGACAACATTCAGCTATTTCACATAATTTGTGACCATTTTATACACATACACGTTATTTACAAAACTAATGTTGCTTATATCATCATATTGTTACTTTCACACTTACACCAAGCTTTCAGAGATCACTACTTTCAAAAATTTTTAGAAAATTACTTGTTGCTTTCTGAACCTAAGCATTTACAGCTCCTTCAAGTTAGACATTTAAATCGTTTATTCTCAGAAAAGACTTCTCTGCACATTTTGGCGTCTGCCTGCCGCTCAGCTGCACAGTAACATTGTTCTGTCTAAGCATGTGGGCACTTCCACAAATCAGCCAAGACCAGACCTAGTTCACAGGGAACAGAATCACCAATATCAGAAGTGGGGCACCACCACACACATTCCCCCTCAGTGCCTGTTCCCGATGGATTGACTGTAACTGGAGAGGGAGGTAAGGTACACAGTCTTAACCCCTCCTTATCTGGGGAAAGCGAATCCTCAATTATTTTGCAAGAGCAAAGAGGTCCATTGATAGAAACGACTTACTACTTCATCTCAAAGAGTTGGCATGCACCTTAAACGTGTTACACCAATAGAAAGGACACTTTTCCTGTAAAAACGCAATGAGAAATTTGTCGAACAAGCAGTTACACCCAGCAGCATTAAATAGCGTGGGCAAACCAACCTACCAGATGCAAAGACTTTGCAGGTGGTAGGTAGATTACTGTTGCTTTCCTAACAGCAGATGCAACAGTTTCCATTTTCCACTCATTTTGTCACAATTTTATTCAAAAATCTGTTAGTGTACACAACTTCAATAAGTAAGGTTTTAGCTCCAGAATTTACAGCGACCTCCTCTTGTATCTGATAACGGGGTTGTTAGGTGTGTGTATCATTGTTGTATAATTTATAGTGGGAAAATAGTCATTGATGAGATCAAATTCATACAAACGAAGCAAAGTAGACCAAATAGTCTTAATCTGAACATAAGCAAAGTTTTCTCCAATGCAGCGATGGCGACCTAGGAGGAAAGCCGTAAGAAGGGGTTAGAATGACGAGAAGGTGACTAGATCACCTTTGACAACAGGCTAACTATAAAGATTTCATGCGGACAATAATTGCTTCTTTCCTTTCTACATGGGGTAAGGCTGCGCTGCTGCACCTACACCATTACCAACCTCACCAGCGTCTTGGTTTTGTAAACTGTCACCGCGCAGAACAGACCCAGTAACAGGAAGGAGTCGGGGTTGTTCTGTCCTCGCCAGAATATGTACATTTACGAATTGCCAAAGAAGCGCTTACAACGCTGAGAAAAAGATACCAACTGTAACCACATTGCGGTGCTATTTTCAAACTGTTTTGGCAGTTATGACTCTATGCAGATTTTAAATCTGCCTTAAGCTGACTCTGTAATACCAGGTTTTTACCTGGCCTTGGAAAGACTTGAGTGGAACATCACATGCGCTAACGGAAAGATTTGTTTTGATGGCTGCTCTGCGTGATACACAGCCTACTACTAATGCAGAGCTGTCGACTTCATTCTTTTAATAGCACTTCCACACTAACACCACTTCCAGGCAGCCACAGAAAGGAAAAAATACCTCCCCAGATGCTGCAGCAAGGCTGGGTGCTGTACGAGATGACCACTTTGGTACACAATCACTCAGGAAGGGGCTGTATTTTCTTACTCACCAGCGCCAAATGGAACGTAGGCAAATTTCTCTCCAGCTGCTGGGTTATCTTGGAGATACCGGTCAGGCTTGAAATCTAGAGCGTCTTTCCAGGAGTCCCTGAGTCTGTGGTTAACAGTGGGAGACACGCAGACCTGATGGCCAGGGGGAATATTGTACCCAGCAACACTCTGCGAGAGAAGACACACAATGCCCACACATCACAAAATGTCTTAATTTTTTGCTTTAAAGTGTTACCCAAAGTGCTGTATTGTGAGGCTTGAATTTCAACAGAGGTTCTGGCTAAGCTCCTTTAAGCTCCTGCAGCCTAATAGTTTATTGTTTTACTCGTACAGGGCACAATGTTCAAGTAGTTGCAGGAACCTTTCAGCTGCTTTAACATGGCTGGTAATTCTACAGGAAATGGTTTTTTAAAAAAAAAATGAATGAATGAACTTAAAATGCATTGAAAGCAGTTGTCATGGGAGAGACATTTGTTTAAAAAATTATTTGACTTATTTGAATTTTTATCTTATTTGTACAGAGAGCAAGTTTTCTTTCAGGTTTACCTAGCCTGTACTGTATTAAGTGCAAGCCAAATGTTGCCAAGTTAGCTACTAAAAATACCTGTGAACAAAACCCATCTTTAAATGGTAGCACCAAAGCAAGCCCAAGTGAGCCTGACAGCTAAAAGGGCCAGTTTTGCCGAACGAGACTGCAGGTGGCTGTTACTGTGTCCCCCCAGAGCTCCCCCTCTCCAGGCTGAACAACCCCTGTTCCCTCAGCCTCTCCCCACCGGAGAAGTGCTGCACCCCCGACCATCTCGGAGGCCCTCTGCTTGCTTCACTTCATCAACACCTTGATTGCTGGGGGCCAGAGGGGTCCAAAACTGGACACAAAGAATTCCAGACGGAGCTTACCAAGTTCAAGGCGTTAATTGCTTTCCTCAGTCGACAGCGGCTACAGTCCCGCTGATGTAACCCAGGCTGCCATCAGCTTTCAACCCTGCCAGCAAACACTGCTCACTCATGTTTTTCCATCTGCCCCACAGGACACCCCCCCACCTGGCCTCTTCCAGCCCTGCTCTACTGAGGTGAAGTTCTCTCCAACAGCTGTACCCACCTGCGGAGTTTTGGCCATTCTCATCATGGTCATTATGGGAGGTCTAAGCCTTAAAGTTTCTTTTAGACAGCGGTCCAGCAAACTGAGATCCTTCAGCTGAAAATAGAAAATAATACATCAAAGTATAGCCAAGTTTATTCAACTCTAACAAAATGGTGTTTTATACCATTTAAAACCAAATTTAAAAAAAAAAAAATCAAAGAGTAAGCAGCTTATATTTACATCAGCTACCCTGATAATTTCATTTTTTTCCATTTGATTGAATTAAGAAGGAAAAAACCTCTGACCAGTGCAGTCAAATACAACCAGTTTCTTACAAATCTGTCTCCTGAGTGTTTTCCAATGCCCAATTACAGAACAAGGTCACACTGCATCCCTTTCCACAGTGGGAATACAAAGATCTTCCTCCTCTACAGAACTATCCTTTCTTAGATAGACACTGTAGGAACTGTAATTTCCTTAATCAACACCAATTTTAAAAAGAGTAACAAGCTGAGAATTTACTTGTAGAGGAGGAGATATATTGGCAGTGTCATCACAGACTGACCGTGCCGGATTATGATCCTAAAACAAGGCATGTGAGTGTATTTCCGGTTTGTTTGTTGGGTTTTGGGGGGATTTTGGGTTTTTTTGGGTTTGTTTTTTTTAAATAAGCATCTAAAAGTATAAATATAAGCAGCAGGAATACTGTAACATACAAACCTGGTCGTAAGTTAGTGGTGGCAAGTCATCCCCACAAACTGCTTTTTGTTCTGCATAGCACTGTTCCTGTATGGATTTGTGTCTGGCTATGAAGAAGCCGAGCCAGGCACTGGTTGTGGAGGAGGTGTGCTGCCCCGCCAGCAGCAGCCCGATCAGCATGCCGGCTATTTCATCGTCCGTCAGCGCACGGCCATCCCTAGGTTGAAGGGTGTTACGTTAGAGCTTCATTTCATCACGTTTCCAGCTCATAGAATCACAGAATGTTAGGGGTTGGAAGGGGCCTCTGAAGATCATCTGGTCCAACCCCCCTGCCAGAGCAGGTCCACCTACAGCAGGTTGCACAGGATGGCGTCCAGGCGGGTTTGGAATGTCTCCAGAGTCGGAGACTCCACCACCTCTCTGGGCAGCCTGTTCCAGTGCTCTGCCACCCTCGAAGGAAAGAAGTTCCTCCTCATGTTCAGATGGAACTTCCTATGTTCAAATTTGTGCCTGTTGCCTCTTGTCCTATCACTGGGCACCAAAAGACTGGCCCCCTCCTCCCGGCACCCTCCCTTTAAGCATTCGTAACAGTTACAGTAGCATTTACAATGTCTTCTCATTGTCCTCCTTCTCTTTTGTTGCTTAACCTGAATGAGACAGCGAAAGATCCAGAAGTAGGGAAAACAGAGGGAGAGACACTCTCGAGGAGCCTTAAAGAAAAGCATCACCAAACAAGCCAGCAAAGAGAAAGGAAGCAGCCTCGTGACCACTGATGAAAATCTCAGAAATCTGAATAGCTGTTGACAAGTAAAGTTTTTAAGCTGTTTTTAAAAATACAGCTAGGACCAACTGTTGGCAACAAAACCAATTCAGAACATGAGGGAGTATTTCTCATTTTTTTGGTAGACAGGTTTAACTGATGAGCTCAAAGCTGAAGTAAAACATCTGTAAGTGACCAGTCTCCCAGCCCTTGGCTTACTTGTACGAAGCATCAAGTAGAGTTTGGAGCATGTCATCCTCCTTTTCCTCAGACTTCCGACGTTTCTGGATAACCTTGTAGAAAATATTCTTTATTTCTTTGTGTGCTCGATCTCGACGCCTGCAATTCAAAACACTTCCATTAGCAACTTTGTATAAAGTAACACAGAAAATGCTTACGAGGATTTACTGGGAGGTCTAGAACAGCTTACAGACAAGAAATAGCAGGGGGGAACCCCCAAACAAAGGTGTTTACATAAAATACTGGAGGTGCTTCATCTGTTATTTCTGGTACCTGAAGCTAGGCAGAGGCAGCCAGCCTGGAAGAAGCCAGGCAGCGTGAGTGAAGCCCCCATCCAAGTCGGCATACAGCTGGGCCACCTTCTCGTTCAGTAAGCCGCGTATTTCCTTCCCGTGTAAGCAGTGGCTGGCCGTCAGAATGATAAGTTCCGAAAGAGCTTCAAACAGGTCTGAGGAAAGAGTTGAAGAACCTTACTGAGGATGCATTCCAGGTGAGACGTTAGGTTTTATAATTATTCTTTATTTTCGTCTTATAGAGAAAAATAACTGGAAACAAACGAGTAATTTAAAATAGAGTTTTAGACTGTTTCACTAGTAGAATGAAGCCTCTCATTTTCAATGTCTGTGTGTCTATCAGGTCCCTCTTCACACAACTTTTTCATTAGATTGCCGATTTCAACAACTTTTTTCTAAGGTGCTTTTTTTCCTAGAAATCTTTCTCGGAGAGCTAGTAATCCTTCCAAAGTAAGCCACGCAGCGCAAGCTCAATCCTTAATAAATACAAAAGTCATACATATAATTTATCTAAGTCATACAAATAAATATATGTCATACAAAAACTTAACCTTGGAATCCAAATCCATGGGAAACCAATTAGTTTGGCTGCTCACTGGATTATTTTTGAATAATAATATTTATATATTTTAATATGATAATCTATAATTTCACCTTTATATTATATAAATATATATAGAAATTATATACTTATAAAACCAATGGCAAGTATAAACTGTATTTAAAAATACAAGTATTATATTGTCGTGGTTTTGGCTGGGATGGAGTTGACTTAGGAGCAGCTGGTGTAGTGTTATGTTTTGGATTTGGCATGAAAATACCAGTGAGAGCAGAGCAGTGGGTTTGGTTGCTGCCAGCGCTCAAGGCCTTTTCTGCTCCTCACACAGCGCCACCAGGCAGCGGGCTGGGAGTGCAGAAGAAGCTGGGAGGGGACACAGTTGGGACAGCTGACCCCAGCTGACCAGAGGGATATTCTATACCACATGGCGTCACGCTCAGCATATAAAGCTGGGGAAGAAGGAGGAAGTGGAAGACATTCAGAGTGATGGCATTTGTCGTCCCAAGTAACCATTTAGGCATGATGGAGCGCTGCTTTCTGGAAGATGGCTGAACACCTGCCTGCCGATGGGAAGTAGTGAATGAATTCCTTGTTTTGCTTTGCTTGTGTGCATGGCTTTTGCTTTACCTATTAAACTGTCTTTATCTCAGCCCACAAGGTTTCTCACTTTTACTCTTCCGATTCTCTCCCCCATCCCACCGAGGGGAGGGTGAGTGAACGAGCGGCTGTGCGGTCCTAGTTGCCGGCTGGGGTTAAACCACAACATATATTATATCAATATCTAATATTCATATATTATAAATACATATGTTTAAATAAATGATATTTCTGATACTGTTACGCCACTGTGGGCTTGCAACAGTAGTGACGGGCTATGTCCAGCAGGCTAGCTGGGAAGGATGGGTGGGAAATAAAAGCAGCCCCCTTAGATGACTAACCCAACCTACCAGCTTCAAGGATGCCGTTCTTCCGTGTAGAAGATCCCTGAGCTAAGATGTCTGACAGGCTCTGGGAAGTCAGAGCAGTGTCTGCTCCTAGGGACTAAGAGGTGGTTACACTGAGCTGACTCGTACCATACAAAAGGAGCACGATTCAGCCAGGCACCAGGTACACCCTCTGTCAGCCACCTGAGAAAGCACAGTAAGATAGCCCTTTACTCCTCTCAGTGGTTTTCCAAGCAGATTTATTCTCCGACAGCCTGAAATCTGATTAAACAAAATCTGTGTTTTGCATGTGTCGTCTGATGTTCTCTACAGTTTTACCTATGTCACTTTTCATTTCTTTGCTAGTGCAATAAATCATTTACAAAGACGTACTGCACTGGCCTTCGTTCCTTCCCAGAAAATCTGAGGAAAAATGCATCTGATCTTGCTTACTTTTTTCTCCGCTTTCTCCCCATGCTTTGAAATACTCCTTTGTTTCTTCTTCAATCACAGATACATGCTGTTTGAACTGGGCAATATTTAGCCCGGTTTTGAGCATCTTCTTCTGTTCCAAAAATACCTAGAGGACCCAAGACAGATCAGTACAAGGATCGTCATATTAATGTATTTAACAACTTGTTATCATTTGTACTATAAGAGCATACAGCAGTAAAAAGAAATTATGCTTAGGATTGTAGGGTACAACAGATACTCAAATTTAAATAATAGATAACACCCCTTTTCACCACCTTTTCTTTTTTCCCCAAGCAAAAGTTTAGTAACGTCCAAGTAAAATATTAGCTCAAGGGAGTTACAATTCCTTTTTTTACAGTACCAAACCAGAAAGTCATTTTAATATCTTTGTTAAACTTTATCCCTGAAGATAGAAGAAGCATTCAAGATTGAAATATGGAACGCACTTTAGACACACAATCACAAATGTAATCAGACCTGTCCTTGCAAAGTCTGGATTCAGTCTGTGCTCCTTGTTATGTGGCCTTTTTGCTTTGACTCCCCCAGAACACCCGTCTTCTCTCGCGCAGTAACACCTTACTCCTGGTCTAGAGACCCACCTTTCCTTTACAAGACCCTCTGATCACCACCCAGGAAGCAAACTGCTTCCTAGGAAAATGGTGAGCTTCACATCCTTCTCACCTCTTCCTCTCTTTCGTTGTCTAGACTTACAGCTAACAAACCTACTGGCAAAAAGCCCATCATTAGATGAAAGCCATTCAATAGATTGACAGGACACCTACTCAGAAAAGTATTCAATGATTTTTTAAGCCCTAGTTATGAATTAGGGCACATGCCCTATAGATCTGCACTATACCATGAGCAACACACCAAAAATTGTCTTCCCGCCAGGGGCTCTGTATGTATTATAAAGTTATTCACAAAAAAAAAAAAGGCATAAGAAGAAAGGTTACTCCCTAGAGACTTGTGTTTCCATAATGCTGCTGGGACTCCAGCAGCCTATGAGAGGATACACATGCCAGGGAGCAAAGAGACAAGCACATTTTCCCCTGCCACATGCCAGCCCACCTCCAGCTTGATGCAAACAGGAAAGGCACACAGGAGCAGACACATCCTCTGCCATTTCAGATCTTCTCAATGCAAAACTACCTGCAAAAGGCTTGCAGGAGGAGAGTGAATGCAAGCTGATATATAGGCTATGCACGTTAACAAGCCATTACTGGTAAGTAAGTAACTTCTTCCTTTTAAAGAGTTGTGAGGTACATTCTAACAAGTAGTCCACTGTAAGGGGTGGCTTTTCTGAACACATGACTGCAAGTCACTGTCAGACTAAGATATAGATGTGTGTAAGATGATACAGATGTGTGTAAGATGATACAGATGTGTGTAAGATGATACAGATGTATAAGGTGGGTATTTCTGAGAAAGAAAGAAGATATAGAGACCTAGCAGCTTGGGCAGAGAGAAGGGGGCCTCAAAAGAAGTTCTGGATGATCCACCAACGCTACAACGCCAATGGAAGTTTGAACAGCTCTCTAAATGCCTTCCCAGTAGATGTCTGAAATGAAATCATGATGGTAGCCCTACACCAAAAAAAAAAAAAAAAAGCAACAAACCCAGCTCACCTCCAGCAGAATGCATTCTGGCCACAACCAGACATGCTACCTCACTAGCTTCATACGGGGAAACACACAACTAGAGATAACCAGTGCATCCCAGTAACAAAATCCCTGCGTCCCCTAGCTGTGGAAAAAAGTAGCCCAGGTGATTTTCTGAGGAACCTGAATCTGCAGAGATAAAAAGGAAGAAGTCCTTCTAGTATCAAAGGTATGAATGAAGTAGGCATCCACAGATACCCAAAGGCTGAGTAATATGAAAAGATTAACCTCTTGACTAAAGCAGAACTCAAACACACTCAAGGGGAAAAAACCAATTTTAGAGGAATAAAAATGGAAATACATAGAAAACAGAAAAAACTCTAATCTAGAAAAAGACCTTATTTCAGAAAAAAAGCAGTATATGGCAGACCAATGAGGTAGGCCTTAGTCATCCCTACAGGCCTGAAGTTGTAAGAAATGCCCATTTCCAAGGAGCTTATAGAAAGTTCTATAAAACTCCTGAAGGATGAGATTAGATCCCATAGAAGAAGTAGCTCTCGAATGAAGACAGACATTCAAATCCATCTACGAACTGCAGAGTATGAAAGCAGAAGTCGAAACAGGTGCAACAACAAGTGGATGATCTTTCACAGAATTAAGAGACAAACCAGCTTAAGGCAGACATCCCACTGCAGTCAGAATCCAAACATGCACAACACAGTGAAAATCTGGCCAATTTAGTGGGCTATGTCCAATTCAAAGACACTTTTCTGAAACTACTGTATACCAGTGAAGAACATGAAAGGCGTATTGCAGAGAATCATGTACCCTCTCCACTCTAGCAGCTCCAAAAGGGATCCCTGACTCCATCCCTGACTTATTGAAAAAGGCCTTGGACTGTCGGAACTGATAGAAACAAGTCTGTCAGAATGACCCTACTTGTGGAAGAGGTCTCCTAGGACACGAGAAATGATCTTCTACTTGTTATCCAGGCTGCAGTCCTGCTGGTTTCATTCCCAAAGGGATGGGAGGAGCTACGCAAATCTGTCAAGTGCAAAAAAACCCCACCGCTCAAACAAACAATCCTCCCTCCAAACTTTGTGACACTTTCTATCCACAATTTAACATTTCCCGACAAAGCAGAAGACAACTAAGTTCTCCTTAGTTTATTTACAAAGTGATAGGTTGTTGGTAGTCAGTTGTATGTGAGATTTCCAAAAAAATGGGGCAAGAACAACATACGTACTTTGTGGGTCACTGCAAAGGTGACCCACACACTGTGGGTGTGGAGGAAAAGAGACTAGTGACTACTGCCCCTAAGCCACATAATTAAGAGAGCAACAATCACTGCAAGTACCTTTGGCAGGGGAGAATGAAGAAGCACGTTAAGGAGGAAAAGTCTTGATGGCCATAGAAATTATTACCGGCCAAATGATTGGCATCTATAGAGACAAAATTAAGCCAAAGCTGGAAATCCAAAAATAAAGTAGATCACGATGCTGTTTCACCACGAGACTACTCGTTGTACAACAGGCTGTCGATGTCAACATACACTGAATACAGAGCCCCAGCAGAACAAGTCTGTCCACCAAAAACTTTGCTTCTGCAGTTTAGAGCCTGTCAGGCTAGACAACAGGAACAAACAAGAAAGCAATCGATGCATATCTTGGGAACAACGCCACATGACACAGCCACTGTGCTTCCAGACCCATGCAGACTGTGTTCTGCAAACACATACAGATTTTCGTCTGAGCAAGACAAGCCTTGTGATGCAAACTGTCGAATTAATACTCCTGTATCTGGACTTGGCGTGGCATAAATGAAAAATTATCTCTCTTAAAGCTCTTTCAGAAGGAAGACCTAAAGTTGCTTGTAAGGAAAAAGTAAATTGCAGTCAGTGGCGTGCTATAATGGAAGGAAAAAGAGACTCGCTTATTAGTTTTTCCTCTATGTTTGGATTACATGGTTTCAAGAACAAAAAACAGCATCCAGACTGACAAATGGCGAGGTGGTATAAAGCAACCTAAACATGCTCAGTCTTGATGATCCAACTGAGATAATTTACCTGCAATATGTCAGAATTGTGCATGAACACACAACCCCATCGTACAGAGCCAAGAGCTCAGGGCTGCCTACTCAGAATTTAATTCAAGCTACTTTTCTGCGCATCTTATATTTAAAATACATACCACATTAGGGACATCATAAGCAACGCCCTTGCCAAAAACTGGTGTAGTTAACCGAGAGTATACATCCTCCGCATTCAAATCTTCATTTTTACTATTGAAGAGTAGAGCAGCAGCATCGCTACCCAGCAAGTAGGTGAATGTCTTGCCAACCATAGTGAAACTGAACACAGGTCCGTACTAAGAGAGAAAAACAACAAACCAGCATATTTTAAGTGAGAACACCACAAATCATTAAATCCATATCTCTTTACATATAGGCTTCCATAAACCACTTATTCTCCTAAGAAGTGTTGGGAGATTTAATAGAGATATAAATATTTTAAACCACATTTAAATTCTGTTTCCAAGATACTTACTAGGGACATCTAATGTTACAACAAACACATGTGATCTTGCACATTTTAAAACCATTTAGTTTAAAAAACGTAAATAAAAGATCGATTACACTACAAAAACTAGCAGGGAGATTACAGCACATATCGCCTCCAGTAACCTACAAACACTGTCTCAAAAAATCTGGATTTGGAGTTATGCATAGGTAATTAAGAACAAACACAATTTTAATGTTTAAAGGTCATCTCCAGTAGATCTTCACATGCTAAATTTGGCTTTCTCTAAGTAAACCAAGCCAAGATTTAAGCTGAAGTTTTAGACAATGTGAAATAGATCATTAAATCTTATTTCATTGGAATTAAGGCTCTACTGCCTTACACCATTTTTGAGGGGCTGTTTATGAAACCTACTAAGGTTTTATACACCAGCCCTTTTAACATTGGAGAGAGCCTTAAAAGTCATCAAATTGCCTACACAAGTGGTCAGATACATTCCAGCCTGGTCACAGGTTAGTAAAGAGATTAAAAGTTCCCAATTAAGGCAAGAAATAACATCATGAAAATGGCTTTTTAATTAACTTGTGCTTTTTTAATTAGACTATGAGCACTACCCAAACATATAGACACGTTTCTTAAATCTGAAACACAAGAGATATCTCAGAAAACACTATTTCCCTAACAACAATGTACATAAAGAGATCTGAAGAAACCAGAGCCCAGTCTGCACACTACGTTCCATATTCAAGACATTAAATGAGAACGAACTGATTTTAAGCAGGCTCCAGATAGAGAACTTAACAGAAACACAAAAATATTTTAGCATACTCTCAGTGATGTGGGGAAACATACCTTGTCATAAGCATTTTCCAAAAACTCAATGGGACTTTTTCCAAATGCGATTGCATGTCCAAGGAAAGGGATGCTTGATGAAATATAAGGTGGGTATTTCTGAGAAAGAAAGAGAGAAGTAAATATTGACTTTTCTTCACAGAATAATCAAATCATGCCCATTTACATAAAAACTCAACACAGAGGAGGCTTTATACATGTTTTGATTAAACTATTCTGTGAAAAGGCCAACCTTGGACAACTGATTTATTTTTTTTAAAAAAAGGGTAACAGTGGGCCAGATTTAAAAGCAGAAAAGGTTAACGTAAAATTAATATAATTAAGATACTTGCTAATCTGCATGCGAAAGCGAAGCAAAACGATACTGCAATTAGAAAGACAGTCAGACACAAGCCACCGGCGGCGATGTGTTACACGGTGCCCCTCAAAGGCACCAACCTCAGCTTGGGCAGGAGGTTCACACCCCGGCGCGAGTCTTCTTCCCAACTTCTTCCAAATGGCACCGACCAGGCGGGACCGGGCAGGGCCTCGGCCTCTACAAGACCCGAGCGCCTCAGCTTCGAGTGGGACTGACCGGCTGGGGACCAGCCGCCCCCCCGGACGCCCCCTGACATGAGGCCGCGCGCCTCGCCCTCCCCCCGGCCCTCTCCCCTGCGTTCGCCCCGCGGTGCCCTGCCCCGGCCCATCGCCTCTCCGCGGCCCCGCCGGCGGCCCGAGGACACCGCGCCTCCCCCAGCGCCTACCCGCTGCTCGGACCCGACGTGGCGCCGGTAGCCCAGCTGGAAGAGGTAGCCGAGGCTCAGCGCGAAGGCGGAGGCAGCCAGCACCAGGGAGAGGGGGTTGCCGACGGCCGCCCGCTCCAGCAGGGACCCGCCGAGCTCCATCAGGCTCCACATCGCCTCAGCGCCCGCCGGGCTCCGCACGGCCGCGCAGCGCCGCGCCGCGCCCCCGGCGCTGGGCTGATCTCTGCCCATGTGACGAATGCGGGCGCCTGAGCCAACCGGCGGCCGCGCTCTGCGGGGTGACGGCGTCTGCCGGGTTGCGAGCGGCGCCATTGGGCGGGCGGGGGGCGGGGGGCGGGCCGTGGCCGGTG
>VZSF01001194.1:502048-528639 GCA_013398295.1 Chionis minor | reverse complement strand
GCGCCCGGCGCTGACCGGCCCGGCGCGGCGGCCGCTGTCTCCTCCCTCCGAAGCGCCGCCCGGCCCCGGGAGGCTGCAGCGGGTGGCCGGTGCCGCAGCCCCGCGGTGGCAGCGCGCTGGGGAGGGTCACGCGCGGGCAGCCCTCGCGCGTGTTGAACTCGCGGGGGATGTGCGTGTGGCACGGGTGGGTGTGAGCTCCTGCGCGGATCACGCGTGTCAGCCCCGCCTGAGCTCGTACCGCGCCCGCAGTGCTGCAGCCTGGGGAAGAGCGGCTGGAAGCTGCCTGTGGAAAAGGACCCGGGGGTGTTGGCTGACAGCCGGCTGCGTATGAGCCAGCAGTGTGCCCAGGAGGCCAAGAAGGCCCGGGAATAGTGGGGCCAGCAGGATTAGGGAAGTGGTCGCCCCCCTGTACTGGGCACTGGTGAGGCCCCACCTTGAACACTGTGTGCAGTTTTGGATCCCTCACTACAAAAAAGATACTGAGGTGCTGGAGCGTGTCCAGAGAAGGGCAACGAAGCTGGTGAAGGGTCTAGAGAACAAGTCTCATGAGGAGCGGCTGAGGGAACTGGGGTGGTTTATCCTGCAGAAAAGGAGGCTGAGGGGAGACCTCATTGCTCTCTACAACTACCTGAGAGGAGGCTGTAGCGAGGTGGGGGTCGGTCTCTTCTCCCAAGTAACAAGCGATAGGATGAGAGGAAACGGCCTCAAGTTGCTCCAAGGGAGGTTTTGATTTGGTATTAGGAAAAATTTCTTCAGGGAGAGGGTTGTCAAGCATTGGAACAGGCTGCCCAGGGAAGTGGTTGAGTCACCATCCCTGGAGGTATTTAAAAGATGGGTGGACTGGTGCTGAGGAACATGGTTTAGTGGTAACTTGGCAGTGTTAGGTTAATGGTTGGAGTTGATGATCTTAAAGGTCTTAAGGTCTCTTCCAACCTAAATGTTTCTATGCATTTATCCCACGCGTGGTCGCCCCTCACGAGTCCATACCCACGTGAGGGTGACATGCATGGGCATGATCTTCCATGGGGAGAAATTCCATGCATGGATATGAACTCGCAAGGAAAGGCCACGCGTGGGTTGAACTCGCATGGGGGTGAATGCCTGTGGACGTGGACACGTGTGGCTGTGAACTCATGGGAGAATCGTGAGTGGGTATGAATTCCCGTGGGGAAAGTCAGGTAGTCAAACAACATGGGATCAACTCACCTGTGGAGAAGCACTAGCAGGTATGAGCTCACATGGGGATAAACACAAGAAACATGCATGGGCATTAATTTGTGTGTGGAGAAACTTGCATGGGATGCATGGGTATAAAACATGCATGTGGAGAAACCTGTGTGGGGACACGTGTGGGGGGTCATGTGTGGGGCGTCATGTGTGGGGTCTTGCCGGGGTAACCCACATCAGGTAATCCACCCAGGATAATCCATGCTGGGTAGCTCACCCAGGATAACCCTCACTGGACAACCTACCCCAGGTAGTCCAGCTGGGATGACTCACACTGGATAACCGACCCACACCAGCCAACCCACCCTGGATAATTTAGGCTGGATAACCCACCCGGGATAACCCACACACAGGATAACCCACCAGGAAGAACCCATGCCAGACTGACCCACCTAGGATAACCCATGCAGGCTAAGCCATCTAGGCTAACCCACATCAGAGAATCCATTTGGCACAACCCACCCGGGATAACCCACCTGTGGTAATCCACACCGGACAACTCCCCTGGACAACAGGCTGTATTACACCACCAATGTTCCTCAGACAACCGAGCAGGCAGACACATGGTCTTTGCAGCAGAAAAAGGTCAGTCTTGAAAACGACAGGACCCTGCCCAGCACACGCTGCAGTCATCGATGCTTTGTGCATGTCAGGCCTTTATTTGCCTGATGATCATACTTGGAAAAATCATGCCACTTAAAAAGATTTCACAGATGGGACCCCTACAACAGCTGTATTAAAAATACTAAACTTAAGAGGGGATGTTTGGTTAGAAGCCATGGCAGATCACAACATTCTACATTAAAAACTGTCGTCTTCTCAGTTGTTTGCTTCATCATCTTCTTATCTTGTGATGTGTTTAAGCGCTGCGGGGGCATAGTTCAGTGCTCACATTTACTAATGGATTGAATTCACCACGCAGGTCAAGCTGCTGTAGATTTCTTAGTGATGCGATAGATTTGGGGGGCTGGCCAATACCATTATTACTTGCAATTAAATGGACCAGATAACTCCAGTTCCCCTGTGCTGTCTGGAATTTTCTTTAATGCATTGTGAGGTATGTCCAGTTCCCTGAGGCAAACGAGTTTAGATAGATCCTCTGGAATTTTAGTTAACTGATGAAGAAATAAAACAATTCATTTATTTAGATGTAACTCCTCCTCTTCTGCAAAAATTTTAAAAGGTAACTTTCCTGCAGGCAAAATAACATTCCATAATTTACTTCCAACAATAAAAGCTTCTGACCTCTGATTCTAGTGGAAGCTAATTTGGTATTTTCCAGTAAAAACACGGATGCTGAGCACAGAAATTTGCAGGTAGTCTTTTTAGACATGATAATAGAAAGTCAATAAAAAACATGCAGTAGAATAATAGCTCCATAGCTGCAGCTTTAGGAGAAGCTCTTTTGGTCATTTTTACCATTAACAAAAAATGTTACCCTCTCAGAATACTCAAATTTTCTGTTTTCCTCAGCCACAAGGAACTGAAACATGCAATTTTCTTCTTTTTGGTTCTGTTCTTACTATGGTCTTGTCTAATTTTTATTTTCTGCCTTGAAACTTCAACTGTTCAATTATTGTGGCAACTAAAGCTACAGCTCTCTGAGAAATGGATGTAAGATCACATACTTTTTGCTCTTGAGTCTGAAAAAAGCCAGGCCTTGGAAGGGATCATGACCACATTTGAAATCATATAAAGACATATGAGCCTTTTCTGAAATCAGGTATGAAATACTGATTTTGTAAATTCGGGTGAAAAGAGAGATTTAAATGCTGAACTCATCGGGATATTGTTTTGCTCTGTTCTTTAGTATACAAAAACCCCCAAGACATTGAACTTTGGACTTTAGAAATGTGAAGCAATTTTCTCTGCTATAAGAAATCAGGGACCCAATATAGCTTTTCTTGTTTGAATTAGTGAAAGTTTAATGGCCAGCTAATTTTAAGAAGTATGACACGAGTTGGAAGGATTTGTTCACTTCACAGAGAGGAATCTTGGAGGCAGGCTTATCTACCAAATTCCAGCTAGTCATTTTATCTCTTGATATCCATTGGGATGGAAAATACCTACATTCCTAACGGTACTAGAAAAATAAAAAATAGAAAGTCTGTTTCAGATCAATTTGATTATCAAACTGTCACCTCAAGATATACAGTAACACCTATACAATATATACAATAACACCTCAATAACACTATATAAAGTGAGGTGCATGTCTAGTATTTCTAATTAAAAGTGCATCGTAATAGATTTTTGCCCAGTTCTGATATTAAAAATATGTAAATACGTACACGCATTTGACTCTTTAGAAACTTTGTTCTGCTTTTTGTTTAAGTGTATTTAAACACAGGAGCTTTTACATCTGTTAGGAGGAAGTCTATGAATTATAATTTTGCAGCACAACAATCTCTGCAACACAAATTTTTCTTACCTAAAGGCAATGTTCTCTTACCTTCAACCCATTCATACAACAGTCGATGCGTCGAGTGAAGAAAGATGACATATTTCAGAAAGAAAACAGGCAAACTGGTTGTTTCATATATTTAGATCTTTGAACACTTCTAGATTGCTGAAGTGTAAAGGAATACTCTTTATCCAATTATTTGAAAAACCAAGTGTTCTTAAACACTTCAAAGAACACCATTCTTCTATAAATGAGTCAAACTTCTTTGGTGTAACAGCAATCCCCAGAGAGCCTTCATCTCGGACACCTCTGCTGGCACGCTATTCATCTCATTCTCACTTACATCCAAGTAAACTAGTTTTGCGAGGCTACGCAAGCATGCAGAAAATGAGGACCGTTTATTTTTCTTTAACTTTTTTAAAAACTGCTTGTTAGATAAGCTGTAGGAGTTGAGCTGAGTACCCCTTGCTTACAAAAGGTGTAATTTTCAGACTTGCCATTCTTGCAGCTTGTTTTCTTTTTTTTTTTTTGTTTTGTTTGGTACACACAGGAGGGTTGTTACAGTGTGAGCTTTCCCTCTGTGCTGATTTTTCATTTCCTCACTTTTAGATGAAAGGATTGTACTCACCTTCTTTGTCACAGCAGCACAGTGGAAACTGCGACGTAGCCAGGTGCCAGATGCCTTCTAGGACTGCGTAACCTACTCACAGCTCTCACTACTTAACGACTCCACAGACACGTAACATCTGCAAACCTCTGGTTTCTCATGACTAACAGTTCCCAGTTTTCCTGATGAATTCCTGAACGGCTTCTGAGGTGCACTAGCTTAATTTGTAGTCACCATGGGACTCTCCCTATGATCTCTGCTATCTTCCCACATTCCTTGCAAAGATGAACCTGTTACAGAATAGTGCTTTTTGGCAGTAACACCTGCTCGGTAAGACATTTGCTGGCACTTCATGCTGGCTGCAGTAATAAAAACAACAAACATGACTAGTTGCAAACAATTTATTAGGTAGTAATAAATAGGAGTTTAGCAGAAAGAACTATACAGCAATAAGGCATGTTAATACTATTGTTAAGTATGCAACTGAGACATTTTAATATTTTTCCTCTGTTTTTCTAAGAAAGTGCTATGTAGAGAAGTGTATTTCTGATACCAGTGCCAAGTGATAGCAAGGATGCACTCTGAAGAACCTGACTGTTGCATTATTTAGCTTAAATAAAATATAACAATCCATGAAAATTTACTGTTATTTATGCCAGAGAAGTTTAAGTAGAAAAGTACAGCTTGCTAAGAAGATTACAAAATGCAAGAGTCTCCTGTTCACGTTTTTTGACTGCTTACTACTTTAATTTCTTAAACTGCACTTGCTAGTAGTAAGATACGAGTGAATTTACTACACAACAGCAGTTCCTAACATTCATTTTAACTTTTATTTGAAAACTTAGAGGCAAGTGCGATTTTTTTTTTTTTTAAAAAACTTTTTTACAAAATATTGCACACTGGTTTAGCATGCAGTTTACACGGAAGAAATAGTCAAGTGCACTTAAAACCCTGAAATACAACCAGACACTTTAAAGATTTGTGTTACAGATACTATTTTAACATACGAGGAGATGTTTCAGACTGCATAGGGTCCCGCCTTACGCTTAGGACCCAACTTGTTGAGACCCAGTCCTGACTCTGCAAAGAGCAGGCAGAATGCTTACAAACTGTATCTGGCTTCCTTACATTATAAATCTTCATTCCTGCATCCTGCACTGCTTGTAGCCTCAGGAAACCGAAGTAAGTAATGAGTAGGAAAATCAGTTTAACAGAAATAACTTAGTACCTCCTACATGAGTTTTTGTTACTGCAGATGTGTCGCAATCCAGGGTAAGATTTATTAAACTTTCTGAAGTCCTCTGAGTAAGATTCATTTGTAAATCTGTATCTCCCCCTCCTCCATATACACATTTAATATTGCACAGCAAAAGTAAAAATCCATTTTTTAAAAAAACAAGCATGCTAAACATTTAATATGGCTTCTGAATGATTTAAAGTATTTCCCTTTTGACATCCTCATGCAATATTTTAGAATAAATACGAATACAAAGTATGAGAAAGTTAAGAATAAAAATAAAGGCAGCTATAACGTTTGTCAGAAAACAAAAACCAAGAGTTTATCAAAAGTAGCTGCTCAAAGGTCTAACTGGTCTTTTAAGCGTACTTATCAACAGTATCTTAAAAATCAAGTGTGTCTACAAAATACTGTAACATATACAACCTCCTTGATGTTCCACAGAATGACGTGAAAGGTAAATAGGTTAACTGAGACTTGCTTAATGGCACTGGTAGTCCCATAGTCCTCTGGGAACAAAAGCCATACTTGATTCATGCTCATCCAACTCAGTAAACCATTTACATTTCATTAGCTTTATTGGTTAAGCTCAAGCCCTACAATAGCTTATATATGAAACACAAAAGTATTTATAAAAATAATAGATATATTGTATAGTTTTTTTAAAAAAATAAACCATGCAGCTTCTGTACAAAGGTAAAAAACTGTACAAATTGACGTTTCTATTGTGTAAAATTCACGTACATGGAAGTCTTCTGTTATGATGAGAAATAAGTTGGTTTTTTGCTTAGCCGTAAGATGCTGTTTTGTTACTATTGTTCATTTCCATCATTCATTTCTGTCACTTGGCATTAACTGGCCATTTAATTTCATCAGAAGTTTTATAACAAGACCTGCCTATGTAAAGGTATACAATTAAATTCTATCAGCATTTCAGAACTACGACACAATTAAGTATATGACAAATGCAAGTAGATCAAACCAGTAAGTTAGAAGGTGCATCATTTAAGAAATAAGGGAAATAAACCCTAGATTTTTCTGATACCAGAAAGTGTTTTTCAAAATAGTCAAACCACTTCCCCTTAAAATATAAGAATCAAAAGCAACTACTGTGAAAGCATGCAAGATACCGAAAGCTGTCATTTTGTTACAACAGATTTTAACCTTGCATATTACCACTGATGCAGACTACGGGTAAAACAAGCATTTTCCATCAGACATCCACAAACACTATGAAAAGTTGCTGGTAGCAATTGCAGTGGAGTTGCTTTATAAAACTGCCTCTACAGATCCTCAGTTTCATCCAATCCACTTCGCTTTGATAGTAAAGTTACCAGCTCTAACTCTATGATTCTCATTATATTTGGAATTACCCTTAGAGCCTAAAGGATTGGGCACATGCAACGAATGGTTTCAATCAAAAAAAACCAACTTTACCCTAATGATTACAGATGCATTTTATGAATTTTGAAGATCATTTTTGTGGGGGCTTGGCTCGGGCTTCTTTTATACTGTATAAGGGTGGTCAATCTCGAAGAGAGAAGAGGCATCTATCTAGTTTAGAAAAAAATAATTGAACGCAAAGGATGAAAAATTACAATGCTTACCTGTTTGGTATGCACAATAAAGCTCATTTTGTTTTCCAGACTGTGGATTTGAAAACACGTATCTCCATCTCCCAACTGCCACATAAAGCAACCATACTTTAGGCTGAGGAGTAAAGCCTACAATGAAATGTTGGAAACTGTCACTCAGAATTCTAATAGTGTCCACACTTAGAAGCTGACCTTTCCTTAGTTCACCTAGACAGGATTCTGACTTAGAACAGCATGTTCCACAGCCTACTTGTAGCTTATGAAGTAGTCAAGTGGAAAAATATAATAAGGCTTTCTATTAGTGGCGCCTTACGAAGATCTTAAAATCTTGGAAATCTTCACAGTCAACTTTAACGAAATGGTCACATGTGAAACAACTACTAGCACAAAGAATTTAAGAGAACAGAATTAAGCTTAACAGTTACCACTGGCAGTTCATTTAAGCTGACCTTTGTTTCCATGTTGAGGAGGTGCAGCCCTTTCACATTTACTCCTACGTACACTTTGATGACTTTATGGCTACTTGAACTTGCTTTGGTGAATATCTGGCCTGTGAAAAAAGCTGCTCCATACGTAGGAATTTCCCAGCAATTCTGCAAGAACATGCGCTGAAGGTGGTGCATCTCTTTACTTACACCTTCACTGGTGCTGAGATTCTAGAAATAAAGAACAGTGGCAATCAACAAGTCTTCCCAAACAGTTGTGGTTATTTGAGGAAAATCCGCTCTTCGGTGAAATTCCCACTAAATGAGTATTCGCAAAGCGCTTTCCCAGCAACCGTTTTTTACATCTAAATTAAACCCTAGAGCCACAGAAAGGCTCAGATGCCAAGAGACTGAAGCAGGAAGCGGGTGCATGTACGAGCCTCAGAAATCTGAGCCACAGACACCTAACCTCTGCAGGGTCCCACAATGTTCCCTCTCTCAGAAGTCTGTCGGACTCATCAGGGATAAGCAGCTATGCACCCCCATCTGACGCTAAGTGCATCACAATCCTTAAAACTAAGCATTGTTCCTTCTTTAAGGGGTCCAATCCAGTGAGCCATGGTAAGATGAGCAAGTACCTCCCCCCAGAAAACACGGGTATTTTTTCCTTTCTAAGCAAAACAGAAGTGCAGATTTCTTTTCCTTAGTGGAGCCTTCATTCAGAATGAAACAGGCTTCTGTTTCTTCCTCTTCAGTAGAGTGAAACAGTCACAACAAAGGATGAGTAGAGCGCCTCCGCCTCAAAACACACTGATGTAAAGTACCCTAACAAACAAAAAAACTTGGCTGGGCCACACATGAGATGAGAAGGTGCAGGCATGAGAGACAACGCAGGTCTTCAACGGCTGAGGGGCCATGACTGTGACGGTGGTGGATGGGACCAACCTCTTTGGATCCACACTCGGCATTACAGCTTATCTGAATTCTACACAGCCATTTAAAAAAATTAAACTGTATTACTATCTTTGGAACAAGGGATTGCAACTCCTTTCTCCTTCCCTTGTACCCCAAAATAATGGCCTAACAGCAGAAGTCAAGAAAGTTAGGCTCATTCTTACATATGATCTGATTCAAGAAAGAGTAAAGACTACCCTGCTATGCCCTCTGCTCTACCATAGGCTTGGAAAGACCACCACCATCCCCTCCGTCATCTGTATTACAAAGAACAGAATGATCTGCTGGTTTCTGACAAAAAAGGTGTAGGCAGCAAGAGAAAGTTTATGACCAAGTAACCTCATCTCAAAGGAGGGGCAAGGCCTGAAGACATTCCTGGGTGCCCCTGCAGTATTTCCTGGCAGCTACTTTTAGTGATGCATGTCAGTCGGTATAGTTCTCCCTTTGACACACCTCACTTTATCCACAATTTTTTTTATGAAGTTCACAAATTTAATCTTCAGGTGCCTCTGACCCCATTTGGAATCCACAGCCCTCAGTTAGATGTCTTTTACAGAAGCAGCCCAAGTCCACATTTAAAATTTTTTGCTCAGTTGACTGCTCTAGTCAAAGGAGTTTGCATGTGCGCACATCAGCAGGGCTATCAGATGCCTAACATAGCACTTACACTGGCAAAAAGGACTTTGTGGATCCATCGCTACAAGCAGACGTGAAAACATAAGTCACAGTAGATTTTTCTACACGTATGCCTGAATTGCCCCAATATGCAGTTAACACTGAAGATGACAATTATATGAACAGACGACAATTATATTTACTTCTAACAAACAAATCAATTGTAAGTGTACAAAACCCCCAGCATTCCAACAACCTATCCCAAAAATTCAGAACATACACATTTCTAGCTTTATATACCAGTATTTTTGTTCATTAACTGTCAACCAAAGAGTCAAAAAAAGTTAAAGATGGGATTTTCTATTATTTGATTGTTTATCTCACCTTGTATTCATGAAGTATCCTGTTTGTCCAATGAGGAGCTTTACTTTTTAGTTTAGTGATCGGTACTATAGATTTAAGATTTTCTTCACTAAGAGAAAAACAAAGCAGAAAAGAAGTTTTGCTTTACTAAACAAGTAAGGAGAAAGAACAATGTCTGCCAATGTGTATCTTCAAGTCAGCTCCTATTCTAGCTTGTCTCAACAGCTGAGAAGCTTTCCTGAAATGTAA
Organism: Chionis minor; assembly: GCA_013398295.1. Classification (NCBI taxonomy): domain Eukaryota; kingdom Metazoa; phylum Chordata; class Aves; order Charadriiformes; family Chionidae; genus Chionis; species Chionis minor. The sequence continues at coordinate 518,963 of VZSF01001194.1, read as the reverse complement.
GCTAAGGCTTCCTAAGATATAGTGTAATTCTCAGTTAACAGAGATCCAGCTTCGTGCTAAAAACACTTTGTGTCATGCACCGTAGACATGGCAGAGAGAGGAAATACTAGCAGCAGAACACATGACTCCTACTTGATTACAGACCAGTTTGGCAAATTCCAGTTTGGAAGCCAAAATTATATACAAACAGCCATTTACACCAGAGTATCACATACTCAGAAAAAGATGACAGTTCATAGATACTCTTCCCTTCACTGCTGTATTCAGCAAGGACTTGGCCCAATTAATTTCCACATGAAAGTTATATATTACATGACATGGAAGTGAAGCAATTTATATAAAGTGCCTTTTAAAAAAAACACAAAACACAGAAAAAAAACACTAAAAGGAAGCTTTTTCTAGTTTGCTTTTATGCGCAATTAAAACTAGGTCTCAAAAACCTAGTGATGCAATCTATTTAGTCATTTTTACACTGTATTTGTCAGTGACTGCACATATGATGTACGAAGCAAAACCCCACACAGCACAATGCATCCAGATCTTTAAGGTCAAGGGCACTCTCATAGAAACAACAGCCTGCATATATTTTTTGAAATGATAAATCTTTTAATAAACATTTATGTCATGTTGGAAGAAGAACAAGTCAAGATATTTTCCAACATCTTCATTTCAATATGGATGGAAAGCATGCTCAAATCCCCGTGAGGCTCTTTATCTGGCCCAAACTATCTTTCAAAGTAGTCCTGTCTACTGAGTCAAACACTTCCATTGAGTGGGATCAACTTAGAACCACACTGCTGATCTGCCTCCGTGTGGAACGGAACACCACCCAGCAGCTGCTGGGATTCAGCAGGGGGTAGTTCTGTATTAAACCCAGCCGCACATTCCTGCAGGTGGGCAGTCCCACTTAAACCCAGCTCTCCTTATGCTCGATCTGCCAGCTGTGTAACTGCAGCACGAGACGGGTTAACAGCTGAACCTACTGAACAGCCCACCGGAAAGTTTTCCAGTGAGCTCGTTCACCCAGCTTACTCTGTGATGGGACAGTCTCTACACCTAACAGAAGGAAGAGAAAGGAATGAACAAGCGCAGTCAGTACAGCCCGCCATTTCAGAGACAACCTGCACTTACACCAGCGTTAACTGCAGTAGCAAATGCCCCCCCCCGATTTACTGATGGTGGAGAATACAATCAAAAAAACCAAGCCAAGCCAGCTCAGCGGATGCTGTGAATGAGAGGAGATGAGAAGTATAGTAGCATTCCAGAACAGCACAGCTGCTCTTACATGAATGAACTGAGGTGGAGATAGCAGGGGGTGAAGGAGTGAAGGTGCAAGTAGAGAACTGGAATGCTGATGTGCTCAGATACTGCTGTAGAAATGTACGTGGGAGGAAAAAGTCATATCCCAGAACAGCTCAGCTACTGTTGTGCTGGCAAGCAAAGAGAAAGGGAGAGAAAAGCACCGTCTGGCAGATGAGAACAGAAACAGTATCTCTGCATTGTCTGTCCTCCTCAAAGAGGGAGGACAGCCAATCCCAGAAGTTGGTCTAACTGGACGTAGTAAGAGGTTTCTTCAGCATTGTCCGCAGTCACAGTCCAGAGTCAAAACCCTTCATTCATACAAATACTGTTATTCATTTTGGTATTCTTGTATCTCAGTACAGACCTAGAGAATACAGAACCTCCATCTCTCTGCCTAGAACTGCAATAATTAAGATAATATATTTTTCAGGCTCCGTGTCCAGTTTCTATTAATGCTACAAGGGTTATGCAATTACTCTGAACTAGAGGTCAGTGATGGATAAAAATAATAAATATGTCATACCTAAAATTTGAGAGTTCCATAGTAAGTGCTATTTAAAAATACTTAACCTAAACCCGTAATTTTTAAACACACATACTTACTTTAGAAAGCCCTGTTTATGTTTCTTGCTCTCGTAATTTCCATAGACTATTTGTAGAAGCAGACTTGCCAGTGTGATCAGCTTGGCATCAGGTGATGTATAGAAACCTTTCAGTAAATTATATCTGGCTTCATCAAAAAGGATAAGAATAGCCAATGGATCCTCAATCTGTTGAAAAGATTTAAATAACATAATTTCTTTGTAAAAGAAAATGAGCTTAGAAACTGTAAGTACAATTTCTCACCAATTCAGAGACATAAGCCAAAGGTGTGATCCTGACTGGAGTGCACATGCTTCGTAATGTGTAATGCTTTGTAGTAGAAAAAATGACATATTTTACTGCCTTAATTCAACATTTCACTGATCTAGCACACTTAAAAATTAAAGGTGACTAGCATACCATGCCCAATCAAAAGGTTCACAGAAATACTGAAGTGTGTTTGTTTTTTTTTTTCCCCATGAATCAATTTTGAAAAATACATTTAAATAATCCCACTGAAATTGACCAACCAAATATCTGAAAAATGACAGCACGAGAAAGAGAAAGAAAATGGGGCAGGTTATTTTTAGCTGTATGACAGACAGATAGAGACTGAGGTGCACAGACTTATGATAAACCAGACAGCTGGGAAGGTGACAGAGAGAGAAGAGAGAGGGGGCAGGAAGGTGAGGGGGAGGAAGGAATCTGAAGACTCAAGCTATTACAGAAAAGGAGAGGAGCGGTCTGGTTTAAGTAAGTTTGGAAATTACTACAGTCATTGAACACACTGAGCGATGACGGCCAAAGCGTTCTGACTCTGACCATGATTTCATGCTATTACTTCCAAGTGCAGACCTTTTTTTCTATTTCCAGTGGAAGTCTCACATCTCTTCTCAGAAAAAGCTGTGAAGTTTCCCTTTGAGGATCCAGGTTTGTCAGTTCAGTGAATATTTCAGGCCAATCTCGAATATGCTGCAAAGGCTTGTGATACGGCTTCAGCTGGAGGCCTGAAAAATAACAGGGCTTTTTTATAAATAAACAAACAGTATAACCCAGCACACACACATGTGTATATATATGATTAAATGCTTCACCAAAACCAGAGTATCTGAAACTGAGGACTCATTAACAAACATTTTCCCCATGTTAAACTGCTATGTATAAAAAGTTTTGAAAACATGGATTTTTTGACAAAACTCTCAGCATCAATTCACTAGATGCACTAGTGATGAATCTCTGTTATTTTCAGTTTCTCTAGTGTGAAGTGGCATTTTAAAATTTAATGGACTGCTAAAACAGACCTTAAAAACACACTAATAAAACATTAGTTTTATTACTGATTTATTTATTTATTACTAATTTATTTTATTTATTACTATTATTTACTACAGACTGTTGTCTCAATTATTATGGGAGAAATACAAAGTCCAGTAATCTTATTTCTGACAGAAAAATACAGATATAGCTTATCTTATAAATGTATTTGACTTTTTTTTTGAGATATATAAACCATAATCTTTTCAGAACTTTTTTTTAATCTGTAAAACATCTTGATTCATAACAGGCTACAGTCATTCAATGTTTCATGTTCTCCTGTGTATATGAGAGCTGAGAAATTAATACAGAGCTTTCAGCTGTATTTGTACAGCTTTACAGTACAGTATAGCTGTACAAATACAGCTTTCAGAGCTTTCCTACTATCTACTAGAGTCCACACCTTCAGTCACTCTCACTCATTTACCCTGCATGTCCTTGTCATTATTGCTTGGCTGTTTTCTAGTAGCGAGGAACCAGAAGGCTGTATCTGCCTCATCCTTGGTGCTCTGACTTTTACCATTGTGACACTTCATATTACATGAAATAATCTCAAAGGACATGTTATACTGCAACATCTTTTCACTGAGAATAATCTGTTCACTTAACTTACCCACCTTACATTCAAACACAGAAAAACATTATCCATCCTACAAACAAGAAAACTAAGGTCTTTACAGCTGTACACAAACTGCAATAAATATATTTTATAATGAAACTTTTCCATTGGTTGTTTGAAGCCGTAAATCAGCTGACTCATTTTCAAAGTTAGGCTAAATATCCAGGGAATTACTTGTTTTTAAACAATGTATCAGTGAGCTCTGCTCATCAAATGTAAGGGTAGTATTTCAATGATTTGAGTAAAACATGACACACATATTTAGAAAAGTTATAATACTCCAACACTCAAACACTTCCTTTTCCTCCAGACATTAACACCTATGTTTAACTGAGGGTTACAGTAGTCACGTGGCATACAGCAAAGTAAGAACGCAAACAGCATGGCACTGGGAGAAAAAGATTTAAAAAGAATGAAGAAAAGATTTCCTGCAATATTTATAGATAATCAATAACAAGTAACAATGCCACTGTAGTGGATGGTTGACAACAGTAAATAAAATTTTAAATGCAAGACTTCTGTGTTAACAGTACTGTCAACACAGTATCCTACAAGACCTCAATTGTGCTTTGTAAATCCATTATGCATCCCATAGCTATTTTGTTGCAACAGGACTGTTTACCACATTTTCTGACAAAACACAATCACAATCATTGACTCTTTTGTGGTTCTATTGATCTTTTGCTACGTATCTCAAACTACAACTATAATATAATTTTATTTAGATCGGAAATACCAAAAAATACAGCAAATGTAATAATGACATTTTGCATCAGAATTCCCTCCCACCAAATACATCTGAAAACTTGTTTATAAAAAATAATTTCGGTGCAAACCACATGAAAATTCATACGATTAAAGGACCTAATGAAAAAATGCATTAATCAGTTTTACTTTAATTACTAGTTTTAAATAGATTAAACATTGGTAAAAACAACGACATGCATCCAATTTCAGATGCTCTGGGAAGAAAAATACCACTAAAATCAGGGTAGGTTAGCAGTAAGGACTATGACAGCAAAAGTGCCCTGTAACAGAAAGGTAATCTGGACCAGGCTCATCCTCCTAGATGAAATGCATTCTAGATGCCACGGTGACACAGGGTGAGACCTACTGGGGGTACCAAAATGATGGCTAAAATGGAGAAACTCTCTATAGCTCTGAAAGAACAGTTTGGAGACATCAGGCTGTAAAGGCTGGGAGCTGATCTACTGGAGGAAAGCTTAAGCAGAGGAAATAGAAAAACTGGCTTCAATCCCTTTATGAAAGATATAAAGCATGAGACCTACAGGGATTACACAGTCTCTAGCAGGGACAAAGTGTATTAACAGACAGTCTAGATACAAATTAATTCCTAAAGGATGGCACTTAAAAACCGACAGAAAGAGGTTAATACAGAACTGCCAGAAAGCATGTTTCCCATTTTCCTAAGAAAATATGATTTTTTTTCCTAAAGACAAGCAGAAATAAAAAAATCATTATAAACTCTCAAGTATAACAATCTTCCTTGTTACTTACTGAGGTTCTCAGAACAGATCCAGATAGTGAAGTACTGCTGAGTTTCTTGAGACAAGCGCATCCCCTCCATTATCTGCTGTACAGTAGTATTGTTTCCATGTTTCAACTCAACAGAGCGATATGACCCATCCATACGATAGATTCGTGCCTTTTCATACTACATAAAAATGTAAACATATTAAAGCAAGAACTTGTTAAAATCCTTTCTGTTCAGGCTTCTGAAGAGGAGAGCAATTTTACCATAATCCAGCAACATCCGTAACGTTGAAAAAAAGAACACTGCACAATTTTTGCATATTTACTATTTATCAAAATTGCTTGTTTCATGTCCTATGCAAGTTCTTAAACTGTGCTTATTACCGCAATAACTCCAAGAAAGACCTTACTGATATATATTGAGGACTTCACTTCTGTTGAACTCAAAGGCAAGCAGGCATTTAAAAGTTCCCTGAGCAATCTGGGGTCAACTGCCTATGCATATCCCAAAATGTCCACCTCACTATTACTAGCAGGTTACGAATTATTCCCCTCATTAGTCTATACCAAAAAAGACTTTATTTTTCAGAGGGAAGCACCACCCTTTACAAAGACCCCAGTACAGTAAGAATACAATCTCACTAAGATCTTTCAGCACTTTATATTAGTAAAAATAAATCATTTTGCCCCTTCACAACTGCCATAGCTTTCACTGAATTGCATGCGGGCCAGAGTATGCCTCCTGAAAGATGTACTTAAACGTAAATCAGGTGCTTAAAGCATATACACACAAGTTATAAATCAATTAAACTTCTCATTTTCATCTAGGAGGTTAAATGTTTCAGCTGCTTGAATAAAAAGTTGCAGGAATTTGTTATTTCCCTTCTTCAAATCTACTTAGTGATGAAGAACTGAGAGATCAATCCTAAAAACTTCGGGAAAAAAAATGAATGCCTTGGAAAATGAAACTGACTGAAAACGAGACCAGAAGGGAAAACATTAGTCTATTTCTGCCGCAGTAGCCACTGTGACTCCTATTGCAGTAACTTCTATAATTTTTTATTTATTTTAATGTATTAATTCAATAGTAATGAGCAACAATATAATACCACCTATTATGCTGTGAAATCTACTTAATATGTGTGCATTAGTCTTTTAGAGTCATTAGACACACAACTACCATTTGATCAACTGCATAATAGATCCCTAAAATAAAGGAGGTCAATTCCTCCATTAATTATTTTGGAAGATTCAGCTATAGAGTAAAATGAAGGTAATTTAAAACATCCTGAAAAACTGACAGGTCTACTGCCACCTACCTACAGAGATACAAGTTGCATTTGAAGTCCAAGAAAAGAAAAAAAGTGGTTTTGTATCATTTAACTAATTTTAAACCTACTTCACGATGACAGGAATTGCACCATAAATTTTGTTTACTATCCTGGTTAGATCTCCACTGACTGCTAAGGAAGCCTACACTGATGTAAAGCCTATTTTGTAGAAGCCTACATTTAGCCAACTGAATGGTCCTGTTTATCCACATGTAAGATGAACATGCATAAAGCAAGCTGGTGGTTGTATGATCAAAAGTCGACATAAAACAGGTAACCAATGCTCCTACAAGTAAATCAAAACATCATTTAAAGTCTGACATGTATATCTTGAGCAATAAACATTTAAAGAGACAAAATGTCAGTTTGTCAATATTAACACTAAGAACTTCAGTATACCGCACATTTCCAGTAACAGCTCTAAGTGAGCCTAGCTCTTCTACGAGTTGATGTGTAAATTAAATATAAACTTTAAACTACTTAGAAAATAAACTCATACAGGTTTATTTATGGCTTCCTTCAGCAGTTTTGCAGTTTCTTCCCACTCATTCTGTTTGTTCTCTTCACAGACATTCAGTGGAGATCTTCCTTGTTGATCAGTAATGTGCTACAAACAAAAACAGAAACACGGATAATACATTGTTTTCGCTGGAGACAGGTAAATATTTATGCAATGTTTGAGATAATTAAATCCTTGATCCTAGGGTTCAAACATTTAATTGATATGCAACAGGAAAAGTAGAGGTAATAAAAAATATTTAACCTTTTTTTTGGTAATCTCTCAACAGGATCATCATGTTTACACGCTGTGATCTGCACACATAACATTTCACATACGCAAGCTAGAAACTTTTGCTAAAATTGCTATTTCTCCACACAAACAAAACTTACTCTGTCAATTTCTGGATGATTTAGTAGAATTTGTACTATTTCAGCATGCCCACCTCCAGCAGCAAAATGAAGAGGAGAGCTAAGTTGGCCATTCAAAAGATTTGGATTGCATTTCCCTTTCTCCAACAGCATTCGAGTGGCTTCAACTTTTCCATACCTGCAGACAGGTTTAAAGCAGAACAGACATAGCAAATCTAAAATAAAATCTTTTTCAAGATAGTCCTAAATATGGAAAAGCGTATTTCCATGCTCAAGAATTTTTAGCTTTGAAATTACACTAAAGACAAGGGAACGTTAGTAAGTTTGTAGAAATTCCTATCAGTTCTACACTTCTTTGGTAACCATTGGTCTAGTAACCATTTCTTGGATTAATTATACACAAACTGAACCTTGCTTTAAATTAGCTAGTTTTGGGTAATTGTAGCAATTCACTCTTGGCAAACCAGAGTTCAATATTGCCTGAAAAAAAAAAAAAAAAAAAAAAATCGGTGTGAGAATCAAAGTAAAGCTTCTGGTTGTTATGCAGATGGATCCCGAGTACTCTTAAGCCTCATAACTAGTAAATCTTGTGTATACTGTTTACGCAAACTTTGCAAAAACACTAAAAATCAGATTTTTTTTTTTTAATATCCAAATTTGATTTTCATGTTACTCATATCATCAGATGCTACTTTATATACAGAGGGCTAACTTGCATAAAGATAAAACAAAAGCGTTTTTACAACAACTGAGGAAAGCTCTCAAGAGCTTTGAGTAAATCATAACAGAGTTATAGTCAGACAAGTTGACCTCTGTAGATCACCTAGTCCAGTTTCCCACTCAAAGCTTGACTATCACCAAAACGTGCTCAGGTCAGCTATTGCTGTGCTCACAGCCTTTAACCAACAAAAACTGTAAAAGCTACCACACTAAACTAGACCCAGTGACTCCGACAGGAATTCGAACAGATGCTTCAAGACAGATAGGAGGCAATAGATGAGTGTTTGATAATACGATCTCCACACCTGGTCTCCGCTAAAACCATTCAGAATGAAATGATCTCAAAACCTGAAGCAATCCTTCTCTTCAGAAGGTTAACACTAATGTATTTTAGAGTCAAAGTGTAAGAAGTCTAGAGCTTTTTGGATTTCTCATTTTTGAGCCTGTATGATAAATTACATAAATGATTAGTGCTAGAGAATCATGATAGCAAGAATGCATTTGATTGGTAAAACTATATTCATCTGACTCACCAGCATGCATAATGGATAGGTGCCCAGTGGTCACTATCTAATTGATTAACAGAAAACTTTTTATCCAGAAGGTGGCTTAGTAAATCAGAGTCGCCTTCGCAGGCACTGCGGTGAAGAGGGAAATCATCTACCCACTGGTGTTCCCTATGAATTAAAAGAGGAAACAGGAGGAAAACACAATTCAGAAATATTTCAATAGTTGAGAACATTGACTTTTTTAAAATTACTAACATAGCACTAGCTGTAGATCTACATGAAGAATAAAAATGAAGCCCATGCATCTAAGATGTGCCAGTATCCACAGAACCCATATTTTTGTCATGCAGTAGTCAAGCCACAGCTGTATTCATTATGCTAAGAAATACTTCCCTAATGTTTATAATTTAAACCTTTCTTGATCTGTCCCTTAACTGTTGTGTTTCGGTACTCAGAGATTTCAAATACAGCTTTTTAAAAAATATGTGTATATATATAGTAAAGTCCTAAAGTTAACAGGAATCTCATTCTGACCAAGTCTACTAAGTAGTACTGTAATATAACAAAACAAAATTTTCTGTTAATGAAAAAGGAATGTAACACAATACTTGTCCTCTGTGACACTGCTCATGCTACGTTGCCACTTCTCTCTTTTAGGAATCTGAATCTTTGAATAGTCTGGGGCTCCCAGGCCAAAGTATGGATTTATTACCACTTTGTCAACCTGTGAAGACATAATTTAAATACAACTGAAAAAAACATCTTGCTGAGATTTGGCTAAACAACTCCCCATTGAGGCTGGGTATTCTCTTATGTTACGATAGTAACATTTTGTAACTAAAGAGAATGGCGTTCAAATACAAGGATTTGAAACACCATTTAGCAGTAAGCACGCAAGAAAGAAATCTGATTATATTAAACATAAAGCACACACATATCAAATAAATGAATGAATTGTAAAATGAAAATGCATGTATGTTTCCCAAATATAACATGAAAGTATAGTTCTTACCCTATTGGTATACTGAAGGTCAGATCCAAACAAAGGATTATAGATACACATGTCAGCTTTCTCCAATGCCAGCATTTTACTCTTTATTTCCAGGGCAGTATAACCCATGTGTAACGAGCTCTCTGTTTGTCCAGGCTCTATAGCATAGGCAGGGTTTATTACATTTGTTTTAATTCTCTCAAGAGGAGAAGGTCTGAATAAAGCTGGGATGGAGTGAGACTGGGTGTGCCGTTCATCCAACCATCTGCAGGAGAGAATGGGCAAGTAATTCATTTTCAGGTAGAAAAGGACTATTTTGGTCATGCCTGTCCATTATTTTGTTTCATTAGGGGCTGCAAGTATGACAATCACACGTTTTCATTAAAAAAAAATAATTCTAATGTGCACAGCCAATTTTATAGCACTAAATTAATCTCCAAACATGAAACTTTTTAACCAAATATAGTTAAGCAAATGTATTTGTTCAAACACATTTCCTGCAGATGCAAGCTCTCAAAGAAAAGGAAACTATAAGCTAAGGCAAGAGTAACATTGGTTACAGACAAAACACTTAACCACACCAATATGTCACCATTTTGTTTACTTTATCAGTATTACTACTTTCAACACACAGATTTCGAAACTTAAAGCAGCTTTTTTTTAAGGTTGAGTTTCAATATCTGTGCTGACTTAAGCCTTCTAACTCATGCGTTTCATTAGGCAGAGATAGGCAAAAGCAAAAAACCAGGACTTCCAGTTTCTAAACTGCTCAGTCTCTTTCACACAGGCTACCACCTGCCTTTTCACAAAGCTGTGCTAAAGGCTCTTCTCTTCTAAGTGCGCTCGTACTGACAGTACACAAGGGCTTCAGAGCCCTGTTACTCTGAGCTACCGGGGAAAGTCAGAGCTGTACACCTGCTGCATTTTTTCCTGCCACATATGCAATATAACACAGAGCTCAGGACAAGTTATTAATTTCAATTTTTGGATAAATATATTTTCACTGAATCGCTAAATTATTTTAGTGTTATGTTGAACAGGGCACGTTTTAACTAAGGGTCTAAAGCCAGGTTTGCATTTCGGTTTCCGCATGTACTTTCTCACAAACTTGAGATAAACATGTACTTTGCTGGACTACAATAAATGCTGTTTAGTGATTTAGCTTGGAAATACACAAGAAAGAGAAGTACATGCTTTGGAAAGCTAGATCCACTGACAGACCACTTGAATCTTGTCTGTCCCAGAACCATGTGTAAAGATGGCAGAACATGGATTTTTAAGTCCCGGATCCAAGCCACCATGTGTTGCAAAAGCCGTATTTCCTTCACTTATTCGTGGTCCTGCTGGGAAAGGCGACGGTAAAATTGTAGTCATTGTACTACAAACACCTTCTTGCCTTTCTGAGGTATTTCCAGGCATTTTTGCTAAGCAGTTGGTAGATAAATTAGTTATGGTAGTTTGAATCTTTGAGAAGTGTTGTTTCCGATTACATACATAGAGAATAATCAATATAAACTATTTTCTATTATACTTCAAAAGATTCTCTCACAACTGTAAGGCTCATAACACATTTTACGCAGAGCTTAGAGTCTAAGGGCATTCATTAAGCAGCAAATAAATAAAACTTGCATGATTGTATACATGAAAATATTATGACATTACTAATAAACTGTAAAAACCCTACATACAGAATTTATTTTTAGTAGTAGCCTGCAACTTATAATTTTTCATGTTAGCCAAGAGTTTCAGCTAACTTTATGAATGCAATAAGTCCATACATAAGTACGTCTCGTATTTCTTTGCTAAGGATACATAAAAAAGACCAAAAAAACTGTTCACATATTAGATTTTCAAACTACTATAAATCTGACTAAGCAACTGAAAGTTTATGCCCTCCTGCAAATAAATTTGTATAGCTGGGGAAGATGCACTCCCTTTCTAAAGGGAGGTTTAATTTAAATGCAAATCTTAATAGTATACAATTAACAGGACATTTTTACTACACTGGCAAATCCTCTGAAAGATGACAATTATGTCACTTATAGAAGATTAATCATTAGTATTTTATATGGTTTTGCAGAACATTCACCGTGAGCAAGAACTTCTAAAAAGGCACTTGATTTAGATAAGCCCCACTTCAGTTTGCAAAAAGATTTTAATAGAGATTTAGAAATCTCTTGTCAACATTTCAGTTTTCTGACAAACACAAAGAAAATAACATGATATCACAATGATTTCCTTGTTAATCACAAGAATGCTATAAAAACTACGTGCTACATCTGCAATCCATCTTGTTTGACTTCTATTTTAATGTATTTTTACTGATGGTATTTCTTACTTATCCAAGGCAATTAACATTCTTGCAGTAAGTGTAGCAAAATGGGTGCTGGATTCACTGCAGACTCTCATGATGTCTTGTAAACAGTAGAACACAGGGCATCCAGGACTGTATGCATATTTTGTATTATCTAAAAAGGAAACATATTCTGAAGACACATCAATGAGAAGAATCTTATTTTCCCTTCTGCATCTTTTATAGTTACAAGTTCCAAACTAATTGAGAGTATATTCTAACTTTAGACTAGAGTAACTTAATTTTTTCAAAATGATAATTTATAGAAATTACCTACAATCCTTATGTAACAATTCAAGTTTTTATCCTTAAGGCCCATCAGTAAAGCAAAAATGAAGGAGTTTCCACAAAAGCATGCAGACTTTGACTTCAGGCTTTTTTCAAAAATACTTTCCTGACAAGCAATTTACTTTACCTCCTAAAGACTTTTTTCACCCTTCCTTAATTCAAACAAAACTGTTTACAGACTTCAGTAAGCATTCTTCTCAGAGTAAAGAACACTGAATAGGAAGTCTTACTTACATTTAATTCTACACAAGTTAACCCATATGTTTTGAAATACAATCAAGTGAACAGATACAGCTTAAAACAAAAGTGTGCTATTGTTACAGAAACAAAGGCAATACATGAAACCCAAGGGTTTTTCCTTTATTTTAAGTAACTTTGTCAAGTCTTAAAGTATTCAGAAAGAGGTTTCCACCTGAATGCAACTTTTAATTTTTAAATACAGAAAAAGCCATACAGCATATTCATAAACATTTTTAATAAACCCTCAAGTGGACTTCTGCTAAAACAGGTGCACCTTCAGAAATTATGCTCAACATTACCTTTCACAACAGTTGGAACAATGTAAAGTGATGCCTCCTGGCCTGCCTTCTCTCCATCAAGAGGAAACTTCTTCATTAACACTACACGCTTTCCTAGCACAGTATCAAGAAACCACGAAAGAATTAATTAACCAACAAAACAACAAAACAACAAGCTAGAGTTGGCTATCTGAAAGCTTACCAGACTGAATATTCCTAATTTCTAGGAAGAAAAAAATAAGATTATTATGAGCTATAATCTAAAGCTCAGAAAATCTAAATACATACACCTGTCCCCGCAAAAAAATATGTGTGTACCAGTTAACATGAAAAATTACATGACTGTACTCCTTTTTTCATAGCAACTTTTCTATATCCCTGATTTTTTTGTAGCATTTACACCCAACCTACGTATCTTTAAGTTAAACAAGATTCTTTTTGACATGGGAGAGCACAGCTGCATGCTATATTCCACATTAGGGTGAACGCTTTTTTCATGTAGTGGTACGACAGTATTTTCCATTTCCCTTCCACTTTTACAGAATTTAACGTTCTGTTTGTTTTTCTAACCTGAGCTGCATATTTCAGCAGTGGCCACACTAAGCTATGCGTATTAATGCTTCTGCCCTTTCTGAGAGTCAATTTAGAACTCTCTAAACTGTGTAAAAAACAGACAGGTTTTGCTTTTACTAGGCATTCCTCAATATGTATGTATTAATGCTATTATTTCATGTTTGCTGCTCAGCTAGATTTGTTAAATTCACACAACTCCAGTTCCTGCCACCCCCAACATTTTACCACTCAACCAGCTATTCCTTTTCTAAATTGTTAGCACCCCATTGTCTTGTCCGCACTGACAGCCTTCCCAGTACAATCCTACTTACAAAGCAAAGATGAGGTACACCGCAAAAAAACAAGTGCTTTAGTCAGTATAGTTTATCCAATCTGAAAATGAAATACGCTGGCTAAACAAATTTTGGTCAGCGCAAGTGTGAGGTTGGTTGCTAGACCAGCTACGCAGCAGAAATGAAAAGGAAAATGTACTAATCAAATTACATCTGTAAGTGATAGTTGTGCCAGAAATATTTTCACATAGATACTGTCTACTGAACAATGCTGACTTTAGAATAGACTTTAGAAGCAATCAATTCACCAGCTCAAGTCAAGTTTTAGCTGAAATTAAGGATAAAAAAGCCACTTCAGTCTGGTTTACCAGAAGTTTAGCTATAAATCTCAATTTGAGGTGAAGAAGTAATACAGACAGGCAAAGTTTCACTTAAAATCTTTTAGTAAGCATTTTATACAGTTGGAAGGTGAAGGGAGACAAAGATAGATTAAAGGTTTTAGCTGTATACTTGGCTTGGATTTTTTGATGAACCTAAAAACATACCTTCTTTTTTTTAAACTAATTTCATGCTTTTGCGCAACCTTTCCATGTCCATTTAATTTTTAAAACATTTTAATTGAGCTATCAACAATAAATCAGATTAAAATCTTATTACCTTTAATACCCTGATTGGCTGGTGAAATTGGTTTGGTGGCTTCTAATACATAATCCAAGATGCTCTGTGTTATCTCGGTGCCTCCCTGCAGTTTAGTTTCCAGCAAAACTTTCTTTCTTTTTTTCTTTTGGCCTTCAATGGGAACTTCAAGCAACAAAATCTTTCAAACAATAATGAAACCAAAGGAGTTTAAGCACAACTGAAACAAGCACAGAACATTTTTTTCTTTTTTGGTATTTATTGTACCACTGTAGAAGCAGTAACAAAACTCATGAAGCACTGAATGTGGAGGAGCAGGATGGCAAAGTGAGAATGATCTCCGTAACAGTAAGGTTAAAAAGAAAAAGACAAGGCTGCACAAGACAAGGCAGCCCACAGGGCAAAAGGCCCTAAAATGAAATGAAACACAAAGATACTATAAAACCATAGTGTTCAAATACCATAAGGATGGGGCAATGCGTACTAGGTATACGACATACATAAATATTATTTCAGCAACCTTATCGTCAGATTTTCTCTTCTGCTATATTGTTATATATTTATGGTAACTTATTTTTCTAAAAAATAAAATAAATTAAATAGTTTTACTTCGTAAGATTTAGCTCGATACTCCCGAGAATTCAGGCTAGCAGTATTTTTTGGACGAATCACGGCAACATATGCATCTCCAATGGTTTCTGGGTTTCCCATCTCTCCTTCTTATTTTATCACTGGAAACAATGAATAAGCAAGAAGTAAAGGTTCAGTTGAAAAAAAGAAAAAAACCTATCCAACAGCACACTGAACTTCAGGATGCAGTAATTATATCCACTGATTCTTTGCATTATTCATTTATTGCCCTTCAGCTGGTAAAATACCAATAGCTGAATTAATTCTGCTCCCTTTTCATTAAAGGGGAAAATCTTGCATCACATAAATTTAATACAAATAATCATGTTCTCTAACCCACTTTTAAAATAAAAAAAATGTGGGGTTTTTTTCCACTTTATAACTATCTTCCCCATTTTGTAAGCCAGACAAAAAGCCAAAGAATTTTAGGACTCTGAAAAATATATAAAATTGAAAAAGAAAACCATTCTAAAGTGACAAGCACTGTAATTCATAAAACGTGCTATGACAAAGTACTGCATTTCTATGACTTCCACAGGGATTTCAAGAAAATATCAGATTTTCCTTTCCCTGTCCCTGGAAGTAGAGCACAGTCTTGCCTACAGCCCAAGTAACAAAGCTGATAAAAATAAACTATAACATGGATTCATCTACTTAGTTTTACTTCAATGGGGCCGCAAACTGGTGCGCATTTCACTCAAACATAGAGCTTCTGAAAGGAATACGTCTTCAGTTTTTGCAAAAAAACTGAGAAAGTTTTTTAGATTTAAGATAAAACTTTGCTTACGCTTCTGTTTAAACCCACAAGATAATTCCTATAATCACAACATTTTATGAAAATGACAAGGCAAACCTCCTAAGGCTAAATCACTTCACATATTTGAGAAAGTCATGCCCAGACATTAGCACCTTCCAGCTGATCATTTTCTTTATCTGCAAATGAACCCCCCTTCATTCCACATCATCAGCAAGCATGTGCTTTTTGCAGATTAATCCCTCCAACAAAGATTTTTAGTGTTACTGTTTCTAGCTTCCTCACCTCTTCTAGGAGAAACAGAGGTCTTCAGATTCCCATGCCCTTAGTCCAGTATTTTTGCTGGGATCAGACTACCTGAAAACATATTAAAAAAACCCCCAAACAACATAAATAACAGCATGAA
Organism: Chionis minor; assembly: GCA_013398295.1. Lineage (NCBI taxonomy): Eukaryota > Metazoa > Chordata > Aves > Charadriiformes > Chionidae > Chionis > Chionis minor. The sequence continues at coordinate 502,801 of VZSF01001194.1, read as the reverse complement.
CATTTTCACCTTCAGTTAAGATAAACACGTTAGCTAGGTGATTTAATGGTGGTACTTGAACGGCAATATCCAAACAGAAACATCTCCTGTTGAGCATTGAGAAACATTAACTAGGCAGCACGCTGCCTTGGGAGACCTCGTACACTGGGATATTCTGAAAGCAACAAGAAACAACCATCCCTGACGGGCAGCTGCGAAAGCCGTGCTCCCTGGGTTTTCTGACAGGTACTGGGATATACTGGGTTTGGGTCACTTGTGCGGAGGGAACCTGCAGGGGCATGGCTGGGCCACCTGGGTGGCAGGTGACGGGGCCGGGGATGAACTCCCTCTGCCAGCGCCCTGCCCGGAATCCAGGGTGGGATGAGGACGTCTGGGGAACGGACAGCCCCGAGAGCTGCGATGTGGCTCCGGGAAACAAAAACAGAGGATGAAGAAGGGTGGGGTTGCACGGATGGGACAATAAAGGTGACCGGCTTCAGACGGCACCTCCCGTGAACTGACCCTGGCCAAACCCAGCCGCCAACAACGCGTCCCGCTCCCAATGGACGGGGGGGTCTAGAGGACGTGCCTCAGCCGGGCTTCTCCCAGCGCCGCGGGCCCCCTCAGCAGCCCGGGACCCGTCGGGACGCGGGAGGGAGCGAGGCCGCCGCGCCCGCCCCGCCAAGCGCAGGCCCCGCACAGGGAGCCGCGGCGGCGGAAGCCCGGGCCTCCCCCGCCGCCCTGCCTCGCTCACCGGGACCGCCGGCAGGGAGG
>VZSF01001194.1:393101-496755 GCA_013398295.1 Chionis minor | reverse complement strand
AAAAAAAAAGGCTTTAATTGTATGGAAAGCAACAGCATTTTTCAGTTGCTAAGAACATGTGGTTTATTTAGTTGAGGTATCTACACAGAAGTGAAGTGGTGGAACTTATAGTAACTTTTTTTGAAGGTTTTTTTGTGGTTTTTTTCCCTGGACATGGCTGGCCTTACAAATAAGAGACCGAATCACAGAAGAAGTTTCTGGAAACTTTAATTCTGAGACTTTCTGTGGTCTTATATTCAAGCAATTACCTCTCTACCAAAGTTTAGTTTAGTTCTTAAGCAAAAGAATAAAATATTTTAGTAATAGAATATATTATTCCGGAATTAAAATATTACTAGAAACCTACTAAAAAACTGAACAATATTGGTGGTGCACTCTCTTCATATGTATAAATGCATCAGCAGAATATTATGAATGAAAAATAATTTAAAAAAGAAAAAAAAAGTGGAACTATTGTAATAATAATTGTATCAGTAGACAAGACAAAAATTAAGCAAGCTAGTTTTATGCTGTCCCTCTAATTTTTACTTGTGCGATACACATCTAGATAGGACTAGGTAAGTACATGATTAGGCTTATTGAAAAAACACGGAGTTTCTGAGTTATATATTGTGTGTAAATTTACATGTAAGCTTTTGTTCAGGGTAACAACTATAAAAACAGGTTTTAGAAAATGTCTTTGTTCATTATAGAAAACCTTGTTAACACTGTGGCTGATTTAATCTGTTCTGAGCAGTTTTTCACAAACTGGTCTGTGACACCTCTGCTGTGATTGATTAGCATTACATTGTTTTTTGTTTCAGTAATAGAGCTTTGTTTATTAATTGTTAATTAGTTTGGCTAGTAGGGTTGATTATTGGTTTGGTATGGGTTTTTTTTAATGGGGTGGTGGTTTTTTAGTTTTTTATTTAGGTTTTTTTAGGTTTTTTGTTATTTGTGTATGTGTGATTTTGGCGTTGTTTCGTTACTGTTGTTTGGGTGTTTTTGTTTTAGCTTTGCTGTTTAGATGTCATGTAGTTACCATTACCTGACTAGTTAATTAACTTCATCTTGGAATCTGAAAACATGAAGTTGCTTTTGCTGCAGCTGTCACTGCTGAAGGTTTGTCTCCTTTGCTAAAGTGGCTTATGCCAGTAAGAAAGAAAATTGAGAAGCTGGAGGTTACAAATACGTGTCCTGAACCAGTTACATTTCTAATCACATTACTGTGTTTGCATAATTGATAATGATACATAGCAAAGAGAGGTCTGTTTTGCTTGAAGAACAGCCCCACGGAAATTCTGAAACATTCAAAACGACAAAGTTGTGTTCTCAACACCATTATCATCAGACAAGACTTACTGCTTTCCTTCCCTCCTCCCAAAATACGTGCCACACACTTTTCCATGGAGCATTACTGAAGTGACATATATGTGTGACAGCATTGTCTTTAGAGTTCCTCTTGTAACTTTTGTTCAGTTCTGTACCGACAAGGAAGACGAGGGGCTAAAATGAATTATCTAAAAGTAACTTGTACGTTGCTGTGTAAACTTGCACCTAGGAATCAATGTTTGCACACATCCTGCAGTATAGTAATGTTATTCTTTGACAATATGTTAGTGTAGTTTAAATATTACATCATGACAACTGAGGCAGTGTATTACTAATTACATATAAAATAGTTCTTACGTGCAGGCTTCTGTGTTGGAGAAAACTTCATTAAGTCTCTTAAGGAGTTTCCCAGTGGCTTGCACTTACTATTTTGATGTACCTGAAGAACTTAAAGGACGCATGATATGGAGGATTACCTATCCTCTCTCTGCCTCACTGAACACAGTGACTTAAGGGATAGGGGACAGTGGTGACAAGTTCCTGCCCAGTGCAGCAGACGCATCTCTCCGTGACTACCCCACCTTCCCGTGTGCCCTTGCATAATAGGTGTGAGGCTCTGCAAATGGATCCGAACAATAACGTGGATGATGGCTCATCTAGCTTGGAGGTGTCACCAAGGTTATGTTGGCCTACGCCCTGTGTCAAAACTATTTCCATAAAGAGAAAAAGATGGGTCATTGTCATAGGAGACTCCCTCCTGAAGGCAACAGAAGGCCTGCTATGTGGATCGGACCCAGTTCTTAGGGAAGTTGCTGTCTACCGGGGGCCCAGGTTAAAGATGTGAAGAGAAAGCTTCCTACCCTGACACACCCCTAGGATTATTATCCATTATTGGTTTTTCAGGTAGGCAGTGATGAAGTTGCAACAAGAAGTCTGAGAGCAATCAAGAGAAACTTCAGGGCCTTGAGATGACCGGTTAAGGGATTGGGAGCGCAAGTAGTGGTCTCCTCTATCCTTTCAGTTGCAGTGAATGGTGAGGGAAGAAAAAGGAGGACCCAACAGATCAATACCTGGCTCCGAGCCTGGTGTCACTGGCAGAATTTGGGGGTTTTTGATTATGGGTCAAGTTTAAATGACATCAGGCCTGCTGGCAGCAGATGGGGTACACATGTCTCAAAGGGGGAAAAGAATCATTGCACAGGAGTTTGCAGGGCTCATTGAAAGACCTTTAAACTAGATTTCAGGGGGGAAAGGGGTAAAACCAGGCTCACTAGAGGCAAGCCTGGCAGTGGCACACCCGTGTTTGTGGGACAGTGTGCTAGCAAGGTCCTTCGGTCTGCTGTCTTGGTGGAGGTAGGGTATGAACATCCATGTGGCAGCAAAGATTGAAGGGTTCTTGATGTGTTAGAAACCAAAGAAGTGCCTGAGAGTGGTCTTGTAGGAATTAGGGCTTCCTGGGTGGGATCGATAGCCCAACTGAAGTGCACCTACACCAATGCACACAGCATTGGGCAGCAAACAGGAGGAGCTGGAAGCCATTGTGCAGCAGGAAAACTATGATACAGTTGCCATCACAGAAACATCGTGGGACGACTCTCGTAACTGGAGTGCTGCAATGGATGGCTATAAACTCTTCAGAAGGGATAGACAAGGAAGGAAGGATGGTGGGGTAGCCCTGTACGTTAGGGAGTGGTTTAATTGTCTAGACCTTAATGACGGTGACAATAGGATGGAGTGTTTATGGGTAAGAATCAAGGGGAAGGCCAGCAGGGCTGATATTATGGTGAGAGTCTGTTATAGACCACCCAACCAGGATGAACAGGCAGATGAAATACACTATAAGCAGCTGAGAGAAGTCTGACGGTTGCTAGCCCTTGTTCTTGTGGGGGACTTTAACATACCAGATGTCTGCTAGAAATACAATACAGCAGAGAGGAAACAGTCTAGGAGGTTCCTGCAGCGTGTTGAGGATGACTTCCTGACAGAAATGGTGAGTGAGTCAGCTAGGGAAGGCACCCTGCTGGACCTGTTTTTTGTGAACAGAGAAGGTCTCGTGGGTGATGTGGAGGCTGGAGGCCGTCTTGGGGCATAGTGGTTATGAAATGGTAGTTTTCAATTCTTGGAGAAGTAAAGAGGGGGGGTCAGCAGAACTGTTACCTTGGACTTCTGGAGAGCAGACTTTGGCATGCTTAAGAGAGTGGTTGATAGAGTCCCTTGGGTGACCATCCTGAAGAGCAGAGGAGTCCAGGAAGGCCGAACATTCTTCAAGAAGGAAATCCTAAAGGTGCAGGAGCAGGTCATTCCCACGTGTCAAAAGATGAGCTGGTAGGGAAGAAGACCAGTGTGACTGAACAGAGAACTTTGGCTGGAACTTGTGGTGGGGAAAAGAGAGTTTATGACCTTTGGAAGAGAGGGTAGGCATCTCAGGAGGACTACAAGGATGTTGTGAGGTTACACGGGGAGAAAATTAGAAGGGCCAAAGCCCAGCCAGAACTTAATCTGGCTACTGCTGTAAAAGACAATAAAAATCTTTCTGTAAATACATTAGCAACAAAAGAAGGACTAAGGAGGATCTCCATCCTTTATTGGATGTGGGGGGAAACATAGTGACAAAGGATGAGAAAAAGGCAGAGGCCTTGTTTGCCTCAGTCTTTAATAGTAAAACTAGTTGTTCTTTGGGTACACAGCCCCCTGAGCTGGAAGACCGAGAAGGGGAGCAGAATGAAGCCCCCATAATCCAAGGGGAAATGCTTAGTGAGCTGCTGCAACACTTAGACACGCACAAATCTATGGGGCTGGATGGGTTCCACTGAAGCATATGGAAGGAGCTGGTGGATGTACTCACCAAGCCACTTTCCATCATTTATCAGCAGTCCTGGTTAACCAGGGAGGTCCTAGTTGACTGGAAGTTAGGAAATACGAAGCCCATCTACAAAAAAGGCTGGAAGGAGGATCCAGGGAACTACAGGCCTGTCAGTCTGACCTTTGTGCCAGGGAAGGTTATGCAGCAGATCATCTTGAGTGCTGTCATGTAGCACATACAGGACAATCAGGTGATCAGGCCCAGTCAGCATGGGTTTATAAAAGGCAGGTCCTGCTTGACCAACATAATCTCCTTCTGTGACGTGACCCACTTAGTGGACAAGGGAAAGGCTGTGGATGTTGTCTACCTAGACTTTAGTGAAGCCTTTGACACCGTTTCCCAGAGTGGTCTAATAAAGAGTCAGTCTGCTTGTTGCTTGGAGTGCTGTACTCTTTGTTGGGTAAAAAAATGGCTGGCTGGCCGGTCCCAAAGAGTTGTGGTGAATGGAGTTAAATCCAGTTGGTGACTAGTCACAAGTGGTGTTTCCCAGGTCTCAGAATTGGGGCCAGTTCTGTTTAATATCTTTATCAATATAATCTGGATGAGGGGATCAAGTCCACCCTCAGTAGGTTTACAGATGCCACCAAATTAGGCAGGAGTGTTGATCAGCCTGAGGGTAGGCAGGAGTGTTGATCAGCCTGAGGGTAGGCAGGCTCTACAGAGGGATCGGGACAGTCTGGATCGATGGGCCAAGGCCAGTGGTATGAGGTTCAACAAGGTCAAGTGCTGGTTCCTGCACTTGAGTCACAAGAACCCCATACAACGTTACAGCCTTAGGGAAGAGTGGCTGGAAAGCTGCCTGGTGGAAAAGGACCTGGGGGTGTTGGTTGACAGTTGGCTGAATATGAGCCAGCAGTGTGCCCAGGAGGCCAAGAAGGCCAACAGCATCCTGGCTTGTATCAGGAATAGCATGGTGAGGAGGATTAGGGAAGTGCTCATCCCCTGTACTTGGACTGGTGAGCTCACACCTGGAATACTGTGTACAGTTTTGGGCCCCTCACTACAAGAAAGACATTGAGATGCTGGAGCGTGTCCAGCGAAGGACAAGGAAGCTGATGAGGGGTCTAGAGCACAAGTCTCACGAAGAGCAGCTGAGGGAACTGGGGTGGTTTAGCTTGGAGGAAAGGCCTCCTGAGGGGAGGCCTTATTGGTCTGTACAACTACCTGAGAGAAGGTTGTAGTGAGGTGGGGGTCAGTCTCTTCTCCCAGGTAACAAGCAATAGGATGAGCGGAAATGGCCTCAAGTTGCATCAGGGGAGGTTTAGATTGGATATTAGGAAAAATTTCTTCAGCGAAAAGATTGTCAAGCATTGGAACAGGCTGCACAGGGAAGTGGTAGAGTCGCCATCCCTGGAGGTATTTAAAAGATGGGTAGACGTGGTGCTGAGGGACATGGTGTAGTGGTGGTTTTGTCAGTGTTAGGTTAGCGGTTGGACTTGGTGATCTTAAAGGTCTTTTCCAACCTAGACGGTTCTATGATTCTAACTTCTGTGGTGTGGTCTGCCATGCTGTGTTACATTCTGGGAAGTGGCAACTTAGTTATTGTCTGCTACTTCTCTATATCTCTTTGCTGCATTTAGGTTTTCCTTTTCTCTTCAACAAAAATAACAACAACAAAAAATAGGTATTCAATTTTGACATATGCTTTTATTGTGAAAATAGCACCCCAGAATCATACAGGTAAACAAACTGAACAGATGTTTGGAAGAACTGCAGTCGCCAAGTTCCATGGAATAAAGACTGTCATGTGGTAGCCAAATGGTGTATATTCATTATAAAGGAGTATTTTTAAACTGCTGTGAACCACTTAGTCCTTGCTTTATAATAAAGGCTGCGGTCAAAAATATAGTCTGGGCTTTTCCAAGTCGCTGTGGTATTTTAAGTGAATCCTAAAGTTTGCTGGAATCATCTGAATTATTCCATTTATATTTACACTTGACAGTCTGTAAGGCATAGGCATAACCTTCTCTCACTTTATCATTCTGAAACAAAGTACAGTTTAGAGGAAGAGATCAATAATGATTGATTTCTGGACCATCTGCAAAACTGTATACGATACAGGTCAGTTTAAGAATCTTGACTTCTAGTAACTGGACAGTAGGCTTTGAAAGCTGAAGAACCTAGAGAGAGTTGTTTTGCTGTCGAAGGCACCATTTAGTTGTAGGTTATTGAGCAAGAAAGTAAATTGCCACTTGTGTACCTGCTACATACAACTTTCCAGAAATGTTTGTGATTTTAGGCCACTTCTCTGTAATGTGGAGTAAGTTCTTACATTGAAGTGTGGATTTTTCCAGGAGTCGGTATTAGAGGTAGGAAGATAATAAATGCCTATTAGAGAAAAGCCCCATTGCTTGTTTTCAAATTTTGAATTAACTTAAGGTACTAAAATACGTTTCACGGAGGCAGATTTTTTTCTTCTTCATGTAGTATCTTTAAATCTGCTGCATTTAAATCCTTTTCCATTAATGCAAGTTAACAAAAGCATAACTTCTCAATAAGAGGTTTGTTTATATCGTTGAACCATGATAGCTACTACTGTTGAGGTTTGTGTTATTTCTCTTGCATACAGTGTCTCTGCCATATCTTGTAGTAGCTGTTCTATCTTAATGTTGTATTGGTGTTTCCTTTGTATGTATTTATATAGTATTCTAGCTTCTGAATATTCGTTCTTATTTTTTTTGCTTTTCTTCTTACTATCCTTTCCCCTTATTTTTGTGATTATCGTTTTGTGTTTTGTTGTTGTACCTCTTGAAGCAAAGGTTTGTTGCTTCTGTTGACAACATGAATGGCTTGTAGCTTTGATCTGTTCTTGCAGAACATTTTTATGGAGTCAAGATTATCTTCAGCATTATCTGCTGTGACAGTGGCTGGTACGCTGTGTTATACTTGCCTGATGCCTCTGTCCCATGAAATTAATTGGGTGGGTAACACTTTTTTAGACATGCTGTGGTGTTGGGTGGGGTGGTTTTTTGACCACCATCAGTGATTTGGCACTTCTGGGCAAGTAGAAATTCGGACCAGTTCTTGGCAGATGAAAACAGAGAGGCACATAGTTGTGCATAAGCTGTGAAGCAAAGCACTAGCAAGAAGTAAGATAAACTAAGGGAAAATTAAGTCAAGGGGGCAAATTTTTATGTGAATACCAACCTGAATTAAGATTTAACTGTAATTTGCATAGAATTAAAGGTTATAGAACAGAAAATATAATTTTGGTTGGACTCCGATAGATGATGCCAGCTAAGGGTAACCTGTGAGAGAACTTTTTTGAAAAGTGGTAAAAGGATGATTGTGGCTAATTGTGGAAATTCTTACACAGTTTAATTCTGTGGTAATTGTCTCACATATTTAAAATACTGACTTTTAAAAAACATTCTTATGGGAGTGTTGGTGATAACTCTCTTCCCCTGTCCCCCCTTTCCCCCCCCCTTTTTTTTTAAATGAAAGATTACTTGAGAAAAAATACAGCTTTGGAGGTTTCAAAGCTATTTCTGGGAAAATACAGTTAAAGTTAATATACATAATGCTAATTATATATACAAATGGCATATTTCTTGACTGTTTTATATGCTTTGTATTCAGTTGCAGTTAAATGTAAGCATAAGTTGGAAACTGATTTTCTGCCCCAAGTACTTCACATGATGATCACTCTTTTTGGAACTTAGCGTAGAAAAGAATTAGATTTTTGTCGTTTGTAAGTATAATTCTGCTCTAAAAACAGACCCTGCTCATTCTTACAGCAGGTACTTTAAGTGACTGCAGGAACATCACGTCCTGTTTGTGTGCAGCTGGTTTTGGTTCTGATTGTAAATTACTACAAATGAAATAACTTAGTGGAGAAAATTGTATTTATTATATTTATTAGTTTGAACTGTGTTTACAGTCCACTTAAGATTTCCTCTTCAAGGAGCTTTCACAAATGTAAATTGCGGTAACAATCCCCCCTTCCCCTTTTATTTCAAATGGATTTCTAATAGGAATTTTGGAGGGGAGGTTAAAAAAGGTATATTTCTATCAAAGCTGTTGTGTAGAAACTCAAAATTTTACTGTATTGAAAAGCACGAGTGTATTTTTCAGGTTGCACAGATGAAGCACTGATAATGATAACTGAAATATTTTCAGTTATGAATGAGCCTTTGGAGAAATAGCTGAAAAATTATGAGAAAAGATCATGATATATACTTGTCTGTTTTTGCACTACTGTTATATTAAATACTGGTCTACTAAAATTTATCATAGACTTAAGAATAGGAATTTCAGGGCTGTTGTAATTTGCTAATGAACGCTTCTCTGTACTAAGGGTTTGATTGTACTGCTGTGGTATGCAGTTATGTATTTTTCTTTGTGTTTTTATTAGCTACTATGTGTGTAACATAGAAGAATAATGTATGAAAAGCTGGATGCACGTCAGGACTAATTTACAGCGGTAGCAACCTGTAAATGCTATTGCAATAGGATTTTCCCTGTGACCATTCTTTTTCTCATTACTTTGCCCATGTAAATTTACTTACTGAATTGTTAGTTTTTTAGGATTTTTTTTTTTTTGAGTCCAGGTGGCAGTTAAACTCTCTATTATGTTGAAAAAATACAGTTAGGTGTGTAGAAATGTCCTGGCAGAGTAGAATCAGAAAACTTGTTAGTGTATCAAAATGAATTTCATCATTGTCTTGAAGAAACCACAAAAGCGTGTAGCTATTAAACTATGAAGTTCCAGCTGTGCTAATCCTGCAGGTTATATGTTTTAACCTTTTAAAGAGTTTATTGACTGACGCGGTTTCATTCACATTTGCTAAATATTTGAAGTTACCTCTGTAGGTGAGGGTTGTGATATTTTAAAGCTCAGATCTTGAGACACAGCTGTATAGCGGACTTCATGATAGCAGAGCATGTGGTTCTTCAGCAGGGATCTGGCACGTTTATTCTGTAGCAATAATTCTGCTACTAAATTGTAATACCGAATAATCTGGGTCTATGCAGCATTGTGAGTTATATACAATTCTAAGATAAAGCATTTGTTCTTTATGAAAGAACTCTTAGTTACTTGTGTTCTCTGAAAGCTCGTGTATGGAGGTACACAGCCTGCAGTACTGAGATGTTACCAACAGCTCTGTAGCTTATTGCAGTACAAATATACAATGACTCTTAATTTGTGCCCTTTTCCCTGACTTATTGAGAGCCACTGACACAGATACTTCATGTATTTAGTTCTCCATATTTAGAAGGATGTGTTGGACAGAAATCTTTCATAGGAGTTATTTCAATGAGTCACCAAGTGCAAACTGCCCATTACCAAGAAAAAAAAAAAAAAGAAGGCTTTATATAGTGGCTTGTGTATTGAAATACAAGTTCTTTGTAATGTCCCATTTACCAATCTGTTAATTAGTTAAAATTAAACTACTTGGAAGTCCTTTATCCTTTTCAGGACATGATAATTAGTATTCAGTAAGATTAAATGGTGCAGTTTTGCATTTATAATCCTCATTAATTACTTGGATGAGGCGGCGGAATGCACCGTCAGCAAGCTTGTCGATGACACCAGGTTGTGTGTGCTGGAGGGCAGGGCTGCTCTTCTGAGGGACTTCAACAGGCTGAAATGGGCAAACAAGAACCCGGTGGTGTTCACCAAGGAGTCTGAAAACTGAAACAGAATAACCTTACACAGCAGTACAGGCTGGGAACCAATGGCTAGAAAGCGACGTTGCAGCAAATGACATCACTTTCCTGGTGGACACCAAGTTGAATGTGAGTCAGAAACGTGCATTTACTTAGCAAGAATGAAGCCAGTAGCTGGGAGAAGTGAGTATTTCTGTCAGCTTGGCGTTTGTGTGACTGCATCTGAAATGATGTATAGTTTTGTGCTCCCCAGTGTCAGAGAGACGTACTGGAGCAGGTCTAGAGGAAGGCTGCCGAAATAATGAGGGGGCAGGAGCATGTAATGTAAAAAGAGAAGCTGGAAGAGCTGAGTGTCCTCCGTGTTCAGAGAAGACTAGGGGAAGGATCTTGTTTTCAATTAATGGGGAGGGTACAGAGGAGATGGAACCAGACTCTTGGAGGAGCTGGGTGACAGGGCTAGAAGCAATGGAAAAAGTTCCAGCAAGGGATGTTGCAATTAGACATTAGGAAAAGATTTACACTATGAGGGTGGTCAAACGCTGGGACAAGTTGACCAGAGAGGCTGTGGATCTCTGTCCTGAGAGATACTCTGAATTTAATTGAGAACAGCCTTGAGCAGCCTTTGAAGATTGCCCTGGGTAGAGGATTGAAGCGGTTGACCTCCAGAGATTCCTTCTGATGCAAATTAAGTGCTTGCTCCATATCAGATGATATGGTTGCACAGCCAACCATTTTCTCTTTCCTCTGCATACAACTGGTTCTGGCCCAGCTGAAGTGTGTGGCCTGAAGGGCTGTGAAGCTTTGTAGAAGAGAACAATATGATTATCTTACGTAAAATGTGCCATACAGCTCAAACACTGTTTTTTAACCTGACTTCTGCATAGTCAAAGATTTGAAGTGATTAGTTTAGTGCTTTGAATTGTCACATGTATCTGTAATGAAAGAGACTAATCCTGAATAAGGTTATCTTTTTTTCCAGAGCTTTGTATTTTTAAAAAACATTGGGTTGGGGTTTTTTTTTTTTGCAATACAACTTCAAAAAATTTTCCTGCTATGCAGAAGTAGCCTGATTTCTTGTGCATCCTTTCAGGCAATGAAATAAATGTATAACTGTAATTGAAATACAGACTTACTCTGTTGTTGTTTGTTTGTTGAGCTTGGTTTTTTGTTTGGGGTTTGGGGTTTTTTTTTTTCAGATTCATAAATCCAGACTTTTTCGTAAGCCAGTTGCCTGAGGTTTATGCTTTTTTACTTAATAAAGCAATAGAAAATTAAATTAATTTGTCTGGAATGGGAGTTAGGCAGCATGTTCTAGTATAAAATGCTTTGTTGTAATGTTTAACTAAAAAGAGGTAATTCGGAGGTTTTAGTATCTGTTATCCTGGATGTTATTACAGTGTAAAATAAGCAAACCTGAGTAAAACAGTCACATAATTTTACTGTAAAGGCAGTGTAAAGTGCCTATTGATTTGGTCTTTATTTCATAGAAATACGCTTTAAGTTCAGTCTCACTGAGCTCAATTCAGAAATCCTGTTAATTTTTTTCTGCATGTATTCCTATTATAGATACGAGTGAGGAATCTGTATGGAGAACCAGAGTTTTAAAATCAGTCTTTAAGAAGGTGATCAGTTAATTTTGGTGGGGTTTTTTCCTCCCCCTGACACTTCTGTTTTAGCTGTTTGTATGGTTTTCTAAGAAGAGAATGAGTCAAGTTTCTCCTAAATTAGTCACAAGCCTTAAAAGTATGCTGAATTAACTTCACTTTTGTAGGTTGTGGTATCGGGGTAGCCATGAGAAGTTACTAATAACCATGGCCACCATTATTTGGCAAATATACAAAGGTTCTCAATTTTAACATCTACTCTTAAGTATGAGGGAAGAAATCCTAAACCCCGAAATCATGTGTTTCCTGGGAATAACTTCTGTATGAATTATACATTTTCTGGCAAAACCAGACAGTATTTTCTGTGTGTCTTTGGCATGATTTAGCTCCTTCAAAGTAATGATGACACGCAGATCAAAGCAGACTGGGTTAATGCTAAATGGAGTTGTTCATAAAAGTTTCTTTTTGAAACTTAAAACCTCAGCAAGAACTTGGAACAAAAATATACTCCTGAACCAATCTACCCAAGGCTTACTATGAAAATAAATCCTTTCACATTCCTGAAGCCAGACTGTCCACCCTAATCGTGCCTTCCTTTAGCCATTGTATACTTTATTTTCCCCAGGACAGCCTGGGTCTCCTTACTCTTGAATGATGATTCCTGTTGCCCTTTCCAAACTGGCCACCCAGCTGCTGAATCCAAACAGCTGTAACGAGCGGCACCCAAGAAATGTTCTGATGCAGTAATTGTATGTTGTGGCCACAGTTTCCTACAATTGGGGATGCTTCCGATAAAGAATTGTTTCTCTTTCTATTTAAATGTGTTCCATTCTTAAAAATGGAAGTGACTAAAATTTGCCCACATAGAATTGAAGAGCTGAGAGCAGTATTCTGTTTTCAAAATAGATTCAGTGGGGGACAAGGCTGTAAAATGCCAAGTTTGGGGCTTTTTTTTTTTAATATGTTTTGCTATTCTAATTGATTAAGGAAATAAGATTTCCATGTTACACAGACACTTGATCCTGAAAATGAGCAAGCTATTGCATAGGGGGATTATGTGACTTTTAGAGTAGGTGGTTCCAGCATCCCTGATTCCTGGAACATTCTAGCCTCACGCCCTTCTGCTGTAATACGATATGTTTTCATACAAACCACCATTTGAAAAGGGAGTCTCTTATATTTACTTCATCTCTTTACAGTAACAAAGAAAATACCTCTATCTGTTGTTAGTTATGGCTGTTCTTTAAGCTTAGGTGCTTACTTCAGAGATTTTTTTTCTTTTGCTGTAATACAAATACTGTTCCATTTCTCTCACTGCTCATCTGTTACTCTTTTTTCCCTTCTAAATCTTCTGGACAGTAGTTTAATGCAATTAAAACATGCTTCTTGCTATGCAGGATGTTGTACAAGTACCTAGGGTGACACCAAAGTAGATTTTTAAAGCTATTTATTCCTGTGGAAATTTTCTGAAGACCTTAAGACTTAAATCCTCTAATGAGTACCTTTACCCTATTGATAAAGTATTCTTGTTTCTATATATCCACCAGCAATTGACAATCTGGTCCAGTTTTAAGTCTATAACAAAATATGGTGCAACAGGATATGCAATATAGGAGGGAAGGAGGGAGTGACACTCTTTTGTTAAACATCACCTTTTCCAAAGCGCAAGTTGACAGGGACTACATTAGACAGATTTCTCACTGCCCCCTCCTTCAAAACTGTGTTTGTTCAAAAAGCTTTGTGCTGAGTGAGTAGTTTGTTCTCACCAGAGTCCTGCTGCGTCTCCTGCAGCTAAACCAAACACCTTTCACCAGTACCTTTTTGCCCCACTCCTGCTTTTTGACTGCCAGGATGCCAGAGTTTGGATGTCTTTGCCCTCTAGTAAATGCAGTCTCACCTGTGTGATTGCACTGCATGGTGTACAGTGATTTTAGTTGTCTTTCTACCTAGGTCTTGCTCGTCTAGCATCAGGGACTGGAATAGCATCTGCTGCTGCTAGTAACAACCATCTGGTTTTTTGCATAATGAGGTTAAAACTGAACCCAGACCTAGGTACCCATTCTGCAGATGTTTTTGGAAAGGGCTAGGCTGAAGTTGCTGTGTAAGTTACTTGTTGCGAGTTTCCATGCTGGTGTAGTTTGATACTCCCTTTGTACACAGCTCAGTGTGGGTACTTGCAAGCTTGGGTGCAGTTTATGGGAGCCGGTGCTGCCTCTGGTGCTGTGATGCCTGCTCTGTATCTGTAGTGCCCCAGCTACATCCTCCAGTCCATGCTCCATCCATCATCCCCTTCTGAATGCACTGTCAGAGTTGTAGCTCATAAAATAATACGGGTCTACAAGAGACATTTCCTGAAAGCTATTTTGACTTTTAACAAATGCAGTGTTGCTGGTGTAATCCTGCCTTGCCTCCAGCACCAGAACAACTATGGGCTTTGCACAGTTTGCACATTGCTGATGTTCCTGCTTCTGTCTGCACTTCAGTTCGAACAAACACTGTTTTGAAAGTACTTCCACTCTTTACAGTATGCACTGGTACAAATAATCCTGCCTCCCTGTTGCTGCTGCCATGCTCTGGCCATTTGGACCATTAACATCCAGGAGGAAAACCCAGAAGAGGGCACCGGTCTGAGTTACAGCTATTCTGCCTCTCTGTGCAGTCACAAAGGCACATGCCAGTACAAAACAAGGGAAAGTGCAGGAATATGGACAAATAGAAGAGGTGGATCAGAAACAGAAAGGGCAGGGTCAGCTCTGGTGTCAATTAAAACCACTTTAGAAACTACAGTCTAAGTTTCTCAACATTATCGTCATAAAAAGATAATGGAGGCAGATTTCCAGCTTACTAAGTGCATGTTTTGTAATAACTATAAAAATTACTTTATAATTTCTGAAGCTTTGAAGGAAGTCTGGTAGAGGTCACACGCTGATCTGGGGAGCGATAACAAGTAACTGGACCTGGGGGAGGGGAACAACCCAAGAAAGGAGTAAAAAGTATNGGGAGGGTGTCTCTTGTGGTGCCTTGAACTTTACAAGCAGGAAGAACTATTCTTAAATAAGTGTCTGTATGTTACATTGGCACTGGAGCAGGTTTTTCATAAAGACATCACCAAGGGATTCCCGAGCGTCACAACTCTGTGAGCTGCTGAAACTAATACAGCTGGTTCCCCCAGCTTATGTCTCATCTACCACTGCTTGCTTTTGCTCCCACAGGTGTGTACAATGAAACTGGCAGTAGAACTCTTCTTCTAACAAACTCTGTATTCTTGGACTGTACCCCTGTGGATTTCTGTCTTACCTTCATGCAGCCAAATACAAGTACCTAGCAAATGCTGGATTGATAATTGAACTGATAGGTCAGGCTGCTTAGGAACACTGTTACCAGTCACGGTAGAGGAAAGTGAATGGGCTTGTCAAACTGAAGGAGAGACACGCTGACTTCACCGATGGCAGTAAGCCTGGTCTTTTCCATAAACTGACTGTATTGCATAGTCTCAGGTGGCGGTGCGCCATCTTCGGCTGGCTGCTGTCACTGCATTGCAGCCAGGTTTGGTAGAGATCAAAGTAAAAGTCTTCCCTTACGCGAGGAGGCATGCCAAGCTATGGAGGTAGCAGGAAGGGAACGCGTGTCCTAGTCCCAGCAGCACCACCGTGGCGGGGAAAGCCCATGTGCAGATGTCCTCTGTGACTTTGTGAGCAGTGTTCAGAAATAGCGCTGGCTAAGAACCTCCTGTGCGGTGTCACTGACACCTCCCAAGTCAGGAGGATGACCTGGATCTTTCTGTTCTGCAGGACCCCTCTGGCTAATGTAGCAGCAAATAAGGGACACAGAGGTCCTAAAAGTCACCTTACCTAACCAGAAGTGCCGGATCCACTGGTGAGCTAGCTGTGTTTGCAGCACGGTCAATCATTCTGTTCTTATGAGCCTGGGAACTACGTAGAGCAGAAGCGGAAGGAACAGAGTCAGTGATGAACACAGCCCAGGCTGTGTTAACTCCATATTACGTTTTGATACTAGATGCGCTTGTGGGCAAGCTGTGTTAGAAACAAAGGGTAGGGTCGGTCTAGTAATTGTTGCTTTTCAATTGTTTGCTGGCACAGTAACTGTCTGTAAAAAGAGGTAAGGCAGCAGCTTTCCATCCAAAAAAAACCCATCGTGCAAAAACTTGGGCAGTACACAAAGGTGAATTAGTGGAGAAGGCATGAGATGATCTTTGCTACTGGATAACAAACCAGAGGCTTTTGCTGAGGGGAGGGAGCATGACTGTATGACCATTAGCAGGCTGATGTTGAACAGGCTTAAATCTGGTACCTCATGATCTGGTTCAGTGATCCAGCATGACTGTCAAATTACAATCTAAATCTTTTTATAATGATTCCCTTCTTTAGACTTCAGTGTTCTGGTTTAAAGCGTAAAAAGTAAAGTATTTCCTGACTGGCATACTAGACACTATAATCAGTGTCGAATGCTTAAATCTGTTTCTGGATGGTGGAGTTTTCTCCTTCATACTGGGAAGTCCAGTGAAATTTTTCAGGCATGTTTTGGCTATTCAAGTGTCTTCTGTGAGGAGGTGTCTCCTTGTTCTTTCCCAGCAAACATGAAGTGGAGAAGAACAGTAATAGGAGTGTCAAAGTTTACAGACTGCAGGAGAGCATGGGAACAGGGGAATTGTGGGGGGAGGGGCAATTCTTTTCCTAAGTTTTCTTTTACTTGTTCTTGCTGTAAAGTAGAGAGGAATAAGAAGCAGCAAGGTCTGCATATATGATATCATGACCATTGTCAGAGCAGGAGAAAAACCACACAAGACTGCTTATACTTTCCTTTCTCTTTTGTAGCATCTGGCTACAATCTTGGCTTGATAATTCAACGTCTCTCAGTGAGAGAGGTCTTTCAGGAGAAAATGGGGAGGGAAGTCTAAAATAATTCAGTGTTCTTAAAAGACGGAATATCACTCCTCCATCTTAATGTAAAACATATTCTAGATGTGCTTTACACATTTCCTGCTTTCTGGCTGAATCAAGCAAGGTAAAAGGAGATTAGCATAGACACCATCCCTTATCAAGTGTCATTTGCCAAAGTGAGATGTGCTTACTTGGTGATAAGAGCCAGGGTCTAATTTTATAGGTCTGATCTCAGAACTGTCAATCTGTGTGAATCTTGAGGAAGAGCTGTGGAGACTCTGTTTCAGGTTGTTTTTCTCAGTGCAAATATGGTTTTCTTTAGTACGCTTTTTAATAATTAAAATTATGCAAAAAAACTGTGTTTTGTCATGTTTCACCTCTCTTTTAAGAACTAACTTGGTGCTGGAGGTAAATTAACATGACGCACTTTTTAAAGGATTCTAAGACAGGCTTGTGGAACAGCAGATGTGTAAGCCTAGTGCCTGTTCCTGGAATATTAGTAGAAGTGATGTAATAGTGGACCAAATTAGCAGACACGTGGATAAATGTGATGTCCTGAGGAACAGTCAACATAGTATTGTAAGGGAAAGTCTGGTCTTGGAAGATTACTGAAATTCTTTGAAGAAGTTAGCAGGGAAAATGCATTTGATACAATCTCCTTGGATTTTCAAAGGACATTTCACATGATCCCTTGCTTAGAAGTCTTAAAGAGTCCAAACAGCTTTGGGAAAGAGATAGGTTCCACTGCATGCAGAAGTCGCTGCTTAAAAGGTAAGAAATGGGTAGGAATAAAGAGACAGTTTTCACAGTGGTTGAAGGTTACTGATAGAGTCTCAGATAGATGAGTGCTAGGACCTCTGCTGTTTAATGTGAGGAAAAATGATCCAGAAAAGATGGTAAGTAGTGAGATGGTAGTCTGTAGACAGTACTACAAACAGAGTGTCAACTGCAAAGGAGTTTTATGAGATACAGTGGTAAATAGCACATGAAACTCAGTATAGCTAAAGGTGAAAGATTCACATGGTTGGGGGGAAAAAAAAGGGATCCTAACTTTATATGGAATATTAATCTCTTATTATTACTACACAGGAGCAAGATCTTGAGGTTATAATAAAAACACTGAAGAAAATCAGCTTAGTCCTTAGTACCAGCCCAAAAAGCAACTAAAATGTTGAAAGAGTAGAGACTGCACCACCAAATTGTAAATCCATGCATTTTGCATGTTGTACACAGCTCCTCATCTCTTAACTCAGAAAAGGTGTTAGTGGCATTGGAAATAGGTCAGAAAAAGCAGAAAGGATTCTCGAAGTTGTGTAGAATCCATTCCATAAGAATTAGAATTAATCAATCTGTAAAAGAGCAAAAGATTGGTATGACAGAAGGATGATCATCTGTAAAAGGTGACGTGATAGAAATCTCTAAAATCACAAGTGGAATGAAGAGAGTAAATAGGAAAAGTTTTTTGCTGTCTACCTCTCAGTTCTTGTAGACAGTGAAAATGAAATTTAACAAGTAGCAGGTTAGAAACAGATGTTTCTTCACAATGAATAATTAAGCTGTGAAATTTCAGGAGCTGTGGCTGTTAAAATTCTCCATAGATCAGGGAGGTTTTGAGCAAATTACTGGAAGAAAAAAGCATTACAGAAAAAGCATCACATCTGTCTCAAGAATTCATCGAGTAGTAAATTACCAAAGACTGAAAGAGTATTATGGAAAATTATCAGTGCACACTTGCCCAGTTTTTGTACTTTTCATTGGTGCATTCTGCTGACATCTCTCTGGACTGTATATTAGATGAGAAGTATCTGATCTGGTATGGCCATTATTGTAACTATGTTTATAATCTTTGGAACAAAATGTGAAAGAAAAATGCAGATATTAGTAACATCAAACTTCTAAAAACACTGAAGTTAGATACCATCTGTTTGACTTTGTGAAGTCTAAAACCAGCGGAAATTTTGATGCTCTCTATCTGCGGTCCCAGATATAATGCTGTTTCATGAAAGCACACAATAAATTGTATTAATAAAACATTGACATATAAACAGTAGAAGTGGTAAATGAGATTGTTAGAATTGAAGAATTAATCTAGTCATTAATAACATTTGAGTACATATAATGAAAATAATCTTGAGCTGCTTTAAGCTAATGTCTTGAAGTAGAATTGCTGTTAGGCATAGAATTCTTTCAAGGTAGGAATAAACTAGGGTTCTCCCATTTAGAATTGTGGATGTCTATTCCTAAACAAGTTCACCTTTATTTTTGAGGAGCGGCATTTTTTTTTTCCCAGTCTGAAGGAGCTTCCAAAACAGCAAAGGACTCTTACCAGTCTTTGTCAGGCCTACAGTAATTTTTAATTTATACTATAAACCTTCCGAATCTACAGAGCTGAAAAAGACCTGTGGGTTTTGCTTTTATATTTTATAAAGGCTTGTCTAATATTTTTGTAATTCCTCTTTTTTTAGCTTAGTCATGTAGCTACAAAAAGCTCATTAAAGTTTCTACTTTCTTAGTCTGCTGTAGAAGACAGGTAATTTTTCAGGTTTCCAAATTGAATATCAATTGAACCCATTATCTCAAGAATACATTGTCTATGAGAACCTATTATAATTTTCAGAGTATTGGTCACTGTGGATGCAAGCAATTAGAATGCTCATGAGTAGATACGAATGATGAAGAATTTTGATTTCAGGAGAAGGTCAATCACTTAGTTCCTGGACTAAAGAAATTTCCTCCCTTAGCGGATTGTTCATTGTTTAACTAAGTTTTTTTTCTGTAATATATAGGGCTGACAGCTGGCAGGAAAGATAATGGGTTATATCAGTTTCTGAGGTTGCAATCCAGGAAAACAGTTTCTTTGTAGCATGCAAAATTTAAATAAAACTGAGGAATACAACTCCTGTGGGTCTTATTTGTCTTTTAAATTCATCCTGATGTTGCATCCACAGACTTCCCCTGGAGAAGTTATCCAGGACTCTGCCAGAAATTCAACATCACCCTGATCCTTTCTTTTTCCTTAAATCTTGGTCTTGAAAAGCACAGGGATAGAAGCCCTTACTGTCATCAAGGATCCTTCATTTCTCAGTACCCAAAATCTTGCTCTCTTTCTTCTGTGAAAAATTGTGGATTCTTTCATTAATTGGGGCAATAGTTTTCATCCAGAAGCTTGTTGCTCTCCATCTTTGTCTTTTGCTCTATCAGCTGTTTTGCTCTATCATTTACCTATCTCAGGCGTTTCTTTGATATAATAATCTCAGATCATCAAATCTGGCTGAGATTGTATCTTGCCCCAGATACCTTTGAACAGCCTTCTTGTCTCCCTTCTCTTAGCTTTTAGGCCAACTATAGGATGATGTCCAAAGAGATGTCTTGATGTTGTTTCATCCAAACTCATGGCATTTGCTGTTAAATTACTGCATTGGGGATGAAGAACATTTTTAAAAGACTTTGTCTGAAGGAAGAATAATTTAATTATATAGGCGTGTTAGTGAAGTGTAGTATGATGTAGCCTGTGTGCTAAACCAATAAAACAAAACCATTCCTGGCTTTCTACAACAGTATTGCAATAATTTAAAATGAAAACCTACTGCAGACTAGTTACCCTTAATCGGTACAAATGCCATTGGATTTGCTGGAGCACAGATGCTCTTTTATTGTTATGACATTTCTGCACAAACAGAGAGTTTTTTGTTCTCAGGCATAATAAGAAATTGAAACAGTGGATGCGGTAGTCAAATGTTCCATCAGACACAAGATGTAAGAATCCGGTGACCTGAATGCTGTGGTTTAGAATATAAGGAACATGTTTTATATCACAGTTTTGCTGTTTAAGAAAGACCGTAACAGGCAAATGTAACAAGACTTTTAAAAGAACGATTGGAAGAAAAAAAAAAAGTGTTCACTAACCTTATTTGGTCATGTGAGCTGAAGTGTATGGTGGTCAAGAGTGAGCAGAAAACTTCCTGGTTGATACTCCCAAAATTCTCAGCAATATTAGCTGTGAAAAGAACAACAGAAAAAGTAAAAATAAAAATTATTTTATTTCTGTCATAGAATATCTGCTTTCTTTACTTATGGCTCAGATTTTTGATATAAATACCAATTTTAAAGCACATTGTAACATGTTTTTCTTAAGCTTGGATGTCAGCAAGGGTAGTAATATTAATCATTTGTTTATGCTTCTCTTTGTTTCTGAAGGAAGCTTCATTGTCCTGACGGTAGCATTGTATTGACAAGTAGAATAGGTACATACTACTTGAGAAAGTTTCAACAAAAGAAAAATCATTGTAAGAGACTTACACAGTCTCAGTTATTTCCTAGAAATAAAAAAATGCCAGAACAAGGAACATTTGTTCAGGACAACCACAATTCACCTACTTGTGTAGGCCCTTTATTAATAAGTACTTTAATTTATATGAACAACACCTACTAGTTTTGCCTTATTTAGCTTGCATGACAATGGCCCATGGATGATGAAGGTTCTGTCTTGTCCGTTCTCCTTTCTTTTTTCACTTTCCACCCACTGATAGTACTGCAAACTGTTTTCCCTTTTTTCCTGCATTGTTCTTGCTCCTGGCAATGCAGCCGGGCTTGTTACTCCTGCTGCTCTTTTTCCACTACTTTATCTGGTTGCCAGCAGGAATAGTGGCAGCACAGGAGGAATGGCATAACTGCTGTTAACTGTCTTCTCTGTCTAGCTTCAGCATGTCCCCTGGATGTGATCACGGAGAAAGTTCCACTAACCGTCAAGCACCATTAGCTATTTTAGGATCCCAGTGTCTCTACGGTTACTTCTGGTGGAAGCTTCAAGTAAATAGCTGAAGATCTTCTCAATTAAAGTCATAAAGATTTTATTATTTGGGTAAAACAGAATACTTTTTTTAGAATGGTCTTGAAAATCTTTGTAACATTAGGCCTGTATACTCTGTTCCATTTCATGCAATTTTGATGCCAGATGGGTCAGATTTTGCAAAATAAGGGACTCGGGTAACTTGCATTTGTCTTTACTCCATTCCTTGCCTTACATAGGAAAGGTCAGTAATAGTGTTCTACAAACAACGGCAGTCATCGTATTGTGTTAGTGTCTACATTAGTCACTAGGTACGTTGATTATGTTAATAGGAGAACTGATAGAAGAACTAATAGGAGAAATTTGTGGCCAGCAGGTTGAGGGGGGTGATTCTTCCCCTCTGCTCTCCTCATAAGACCACACCTGGAGCACTGTGTCCAGCTCTGTGGACCCCGGTACAACAAAGACATGGGCCTGTTGGAGCAGATCCAGAGGAGGGCCATGAAAATGGTCAGAGGGCTGGAACACCTCTCCTATGAAGAAAGGCTGAGAGAGTTGGGGTTGTTCAGCCTGGAGTAGAGAAGGCTCCGGGAGACCTTGTTGCGGCCTTTCTATATTTAAAGAGAGCTTTACAAGAAAGACGGATACCAAGGCCTCTAGTGACAAGACAAGGGACAATGATTTTAAACCGAAAGAGAGTAGATTTGGATTGGACATGAGGACAAAATTTTTTCTGGTGAGGCTGGTGAGACACTGGAACAGGTTGCCCAGAGAAGTGGTGGGTGCCCCACCATTGGAAGTGTTCAAGGTCAGGTTGGACAGGGCTTTGAGCAACCTGATGTACTGAAAGATGTCCCTGCCCATGGTAGGAGGGTTGGACATGATGATCTTTATAGGTCCCTTCCAAGCCAAACCATTCTGTGATTCTGTGATTCAATCTCAAGTTGTTTTGGATTTTTTTAATAAGCTTTATTCTCTCTCTCTCCTCTCTCTTTCTTTGACTTGATATTTATCTTGAAGCCAAAAATCATTATCATACAACAAAGTTGTGTTTCATTGCAATTACACTAGAGTCAAGAATAATCTTCATAAATACAAACTGTAAGTGACATACTATAATTAAATTTTGTTATCCACAGCCTTTATGTAAATGATTAAACAGTTTGTACGTAGTGGGAAAACCAGCCCAATATTTCAGCATAGGTGTTCTGGCAGAAGTTAAAAGTATTTATTCAAGTTATGTGTTTGTGTAAATTAGCTTTAGATTAGATCCAGTATATCTTTTGCCGTTTCCCTGCCAGAGTCAGAGTTTTGCCAGTGGGTATATTAAATATTTTATGAGAAGTGCAGCAGTTGCAGTTCTGCTCATTTGCTGGCATACATAAGGTGCAAGTGATGATTCCTGTCACTGCAGTTACCTGAATGGCTTGTTTCTTAGCAATGATGGCTCTTGAGATTCTGGGAACCTAGCACAGTGACAAGCCGGCTGTGTACCTCTTGGACAAGAAAGAGTTAAATAGTTCCTAAAGTTGTCTCAGAAATGTCGTGAAATATTGTGTAGAAAACGTATTTTGCTGTGGGAATCTGTCTCATTTTAGACACGCAATGATCTCCCGGATTACGTGTTTAGACCTTAAATGAATGCGTTGCTTTGAAGGAGTGCTGACCAGTTAAATTACCTCTTTGTTAAAAGGAAACTGATTTGTTCATTCGTCTGAAAAAAATCAAGATCTCTCTGAAAGATCAGTGGGGTCACATTGTCTTTTAGCTTTACACAGAACAAAACCAGTGTGCAAGAATGCTTCCAGGAAACAATAAAAGTACGTGCGTGTGTGTTTCTAGTCCGGTACATTTGTGAGCATTGTTCGTCATCTTTCTCCATGTGCTTTCCTCACCTCCCACTTGAATAGCATAGAAACCATTATTTTTTTAATGTAAGTAGAGTATATTTTACAAAGTTTCATCCTATAGGTATTTATGAAATAATTGTAATGCACCAAGTAGAGATGTACTCTGTCACTCTCCAAAGCATAGCTTGCTTAACTAGAAAGAGGGAAGTCTGCATGCATTGCATATTCCTTGAAATGGTGTCTAATATTCTTTTCAGTGCTTTCAGTTATTTGGATAATAATAGAGAAATTACAGTAAGTGTTGCTTCGTTTATTCAGAATGTGCAACCTGTGGTCTGTCAGTAGTCTACAGATCAAGCTCTGGTCCTGTCAACAGTGTAGTTATGAGTCAGGAGTCAGTGGTAGGATACTGTGATTGTTGCTTTCCTCTGATGGTTTGAAATACAGCATAATATTTTGGGAGTTCCTGTATTGAAAAATCTAGATTTATTTGTTTGCTCACTGTTTTATTTTTACTTTATTAAAAATCCATTGCTGTTTGTAAATCCAGTAGGTTTTGTGTTGAAATGCACTGACTTTAGGTATTATTTCTAAATGCAACTGTGCTTCTAGCAAGTGGTGGAATGATGCTTACTGCGTACAGTCTGATTGCAGGTGGCAGACCTTGTGTACTAGCTATCCTTACTTTTTAACATCCACCATGTAGGCCATATTTACAAGATCCAGCCAGAGCGTGACCCTACCAACTGATATCTTTCCTATGAAAAAGCTTCCTCAAACTGAGAGACTCCTGCTTCAAGAACATGCTAAGGTGTCTAAATGTTTAAGGGTTGTTTTTTTTTTACCGTGGAGGAGTGTGCTTGCTTGTGAGCAGTTCTGTGTTGCCATCCTCTTTATTTTCGCTTTCTGTGGATATGCCTTGACAGCCAAAAGGTTTTGTTTTCAATTTTATCAGATTAATGCCACTGAAGATGGAGTTGACATTAAAGCTTTTGGCTGGCCAGATTGTCCCAGAGGCTCTCCAGAGGGTTGGCTTTAAGCTGCAGTGGAGTTTCAAACTTGTTTACCTGAATCTTAACATGGGGTTTAAATTGTGTTAAGCTGAGTATACATACTTGAAAAATACATCCTGGACTCAGTCAAGGTCAGGGTCAAGGTGAATTGCACCTTATTGATTGGTCATTCAAGCTCTCTGTAGGGTTTTCTATAGCTTCATGTCCTAGCAGTGTGTGAGGGTAAGGAGGAACCAGAGAAGCATTACACTCGAATGGGGTTCTTGTGCTGCCAACGTGAGAGACGTTGCAGTGGTTAAGACCATTGCCAGTCTCTAATTGATATTCTTCAGCTTATCACTGATGTTGTCCTTTGAGTCATCAGCTGCCGGTGCTTCTTTATTACCTACATAGGGGCTAGCTGGTATTTGTTCACTTTTGCTTAATTAAAGAGTGGTGATATGAGCATTGACGTGTGGTAGAGAAGTCACTTTTATAGACATTTATTGAACTAACAGTGTTTTATGCACTGTACGAAAAGTGTATTGAGTTCCTTCAGTCAGTGGAACAGTCTATAGTGAGCTTTTTGTACTAAAACAGTGTGCTTGAGATTAAAATGACAGAACTATCAAGCATGTCTGTCTTTAGCTTGACTTAATCTAATAAAATGTAAAACATTTATTTTTGTGCTTCTTCACCTTCTGATCTATGTAGAGGAGGTCTTACGGTGGTAGTATCAGTATTACACTAGGTGCAGATATTTGGTTAGTCTACTTAACCTGAGGAGTTAAGAGCTAGCCCTGAAAGAGTTCTGCTGTATTTTATGGCTGGAGCCTAAAAAAAAATTAAGAAGAATGTGTCTCTTGTGTCAGTAACTAAGCTACAGCAAATCAAATCAGATTGTTAAGGCCTTGACAGACGGTTGCATTGGGAACAACTCCAAAGTGTTATCTGGACTTCAGAGAACTTTGAGGGGTTTGTTATTTTTAAAATAATTTTCTAAAGATATGGTGCCCTGGAATGAATGTGAAATGGTCTGCAATTACAGGTGAGACTACTGGATATGCTAGTGCATAATTATAGAATGATGACGCTTTCGTTCCACCTTACTGAATTGCTGCGCCCTAAGGGGAAAAAAAAAAAAAAAAAGATGCACCAAACCAGATGCTCCTTTTAACTTGTGATGCTGGATTTTTTTTTCCTTGACTGTCTGCAGGGGTGCTGTCTTCATCTGTCGTAGGATACCTTTGATTTGGCTCCACAGTGTCTTTTCTCTCCTGCCGTGTGTGTGTACCTACCCCATGGTGGATTTACCACATTTAATTTAAATGATGAATGCAAGTACTGTAGACAACAACGTCAAAATTAATGTAGCAATTACTTTAGCTACATCTGTGCAGAATTTTTCCTTTAAGTGCTAACTGCTTCTAATCTCAGTTGCAGCTGCCCCTGTTGCATCCTTGCAAGCATATCAATGCAAAGAAAAGCAAAGCCATACTTAATCCTTTTTTCTCCATGAACTGGAGTTGTGAAATCGTGTCTGAAAGAAAACACTCCACCTGGATGAAAGTCTTTGTGCCTGAGTCAGTAAGTCAAAGTCTCAAATTACTGAGTTGAGCAATAACTTTAAGCCTTCTATTTGTGGGTACATATACCAGCATAAAAGGACTGTAACGTAAGTTGCTATACTCTATCCCACAAACATATAAATGAGGAATAACTAATTTTCTCACTACTATGTTTTATTCAAGTCAACTCTCAACATTATTGCCACTTTTCAACCGTGGTATTTAAACTGTAGAGAATGTTACATTGGTCATCATTTGACAAAAGGTGAGATGTTGGCCTAGGATTTGTTTCCAAATACCAAAACCAAACAAACCAAAACCAAACAAGCCCCTGCACCACCAGTTTTTGATAACTCAATTCTCAAGCTTTGCTAGTGTATTTGTAGTAGTGTATTGCTACTTAGAACTTCGCAGAAATGTTTCTCCAGATGCAGGTATCCTGCAAAAGCAATTTTTGCCCATTAATTAAAATTTGGCAAATCTTAAATCTTTACTGTGACCATGCAAAAATTAGCTTTAGGCTAACTTTTTCTGCTACACTTTAATTATAGACATCTCTGCCAGCCATACATAAAGTAGATACGCACATTTGAATGTTTCATTTTCAGTTTTGTCCTCTTGGTAAAGTGAGCAGGTTTTTGGCACTGTGATACTCTCTACTTTGTTTAGGGAGGAGGGTGCAAAGGAGGAAGAGGAGCACTAACCAGGGCTCTTTCTGCTGTGTTTGGGAGAGGGCTTGGTATCCTGAGGGTTCTTGAGCATAACTTTTGACTTGCTTCGTTTGTGTTAGTCTGTCCCAGTAGAGAGGATTAAAATTACTGACATCACAACATGACACTCTCCTAAGTATACTAGGTTACTAGGCTTTCTGCTAAACCACAAAGCTGTTCACGATTCCCTTCTGCAATAAATCACAATTTATAATGCAGGACAGACTCTGCAGTAAATATTTTAGAAACTCAGCTTTTAAAAACGAGCTGTTTAACTGCGGTATCCAAAGCAAATAAAATAATTACCTTTTGAGCTAACTATGCTTGAAAAAGAAGATGCTTTTAGCATTTTATACTTTCAGTAAAAGCCAGGTGCTTTTAAAAAGCAAGTAGTTTTGATATCTTTTTTCTTCCTTTTTGTGTAAGCAATTAATTATCACTTGTCTCACCAAGGGTATAGAAACCATGGAGTGTACACTAATTTTAGTCAATAATGTATTTTATTTTAATAATATTTAGATTTAATTATGAGGGGCTATGTAAAGTCTTCTTTGAACTTGGCTTACTTGGCTATTCTACAATAATGTTCTCATAGTTTACATTAAAAACTACTTTTATCAAATAAGAAGTACACTTTTTTAAAGCTCCAAATTGTATTAAAACTTTTTAGGTGTAACCTGTGGAATTACATAGTGTAGCATTATAAAATAATGGTTGCAAATGATAATTAGATCCATTGCTGGTCTTTGCTCGTTATATAAATAATAGAATTTTTTGTGCAAGAAATACATAGCATTTTCTTCTTATAGTTAAACTTGAGGGGTTTTTTACTGATTGTGATAGATTTCCTAAGCAGAACGGTGTAGTACAATATGTCTCCCTTCCTTTTCTTCATCCCTCAAGATACAGAACAGCTGCTGTATGATCACATGCTAGTGCTACATTCAGTGAGAAATTCTGCTTCACTATTAAAGCAATTCAAATGTAAATTGCAAGTAATGAAAGACTCGTGTGTTCAATACGTGGTTCCTAAATGGGTGTTAGAAGTAGGATGTTTCAAAAATACTTAGCTCATCCCACTTGTACAATATTTTATCGTTCATTATAAATTTCTAGCAAGCACCGTGGCAGTATTTCAAAGGAGAAACTCCATCTAAAATGCTGTTAAGCCATTACAATTGTCCTTCTTCAAACTCACTTCTGTGATGATGTCCATGGAAAAATCAATAGTAATTGGGCAGCTGGTGCAACTGCTCTCAAAATCTCATTGTTACTTTGCTCTACCCTTGTCTTTCTGTATCCATCCTTTTTTCATCTTATACTTCATCTTATACTTCAAGCTCCTATGAGAGTGGTTGTCTCTTTTTTAAATATTTATACAGCTATGATATCAAAGTGTTGCTTTTAGCAGTGTTGCTAGTAAGCTTGTAGAAGTTTTACTGTTCGTTGCCAAAGCAGAGAAGTGTGATGTCCCTGACTGAGTTTATAAGAATCTTTCCTTAGACTTTAAGGTGG
The DNA here is from genome assembly GCA_013398295.1 of Chionis minor. Lineage (NCBI taxonomy): Eukaryota > Metazoa > Chordata > Aves > Charadriiformes > Chionidae > Chionis > Chionis minor. The sequence continues at coordinate 469,042 of VZSF01001194.1, read as the reverse complement.
GTTGTGTAACCAGCATTTTGGCTTTTTGTTTAAGCTGGAACTTTCGTTTGGCAATAGCAGCGTGGTAAATACAGTTTCTAATTTTGAATGAGATGGTTGGTGTTTGGAATTCTGAAATAATATAGCATATAATTAGTAAACATTGCACCTGGTTTTTCCTGTATTCTTTGGTGTAAAAGGTTATATTTGTGGTTATGATTAAGTGTTATGAGGTTATGGTAAAGGCTGTGATACAGCCCTTCTGTTACCACAGGACCTGAAAATTTAGTGAATGTGTCTGCCTATCAAATAAGTATCTTGTCTTTGTCCTGTAAAATTCTATTTATCTTATTTTCTTTGGATAAAATACTTGAAAATTGTCTTTTTCATGATGTCATTTTCATTCCACTGTGATGTTTTTGTAATATGGCACATTAAAAAATAGCCTAAGGATTTTGAATGCTGTGTTTGTACAAGCAGCAAAGCAAGACCAGTGACATTGGCACTGCACACTACACACAGAGCCTGGGAGCTGCTGAAACTGCTTTAGCAAGTCCTGTATACAGCCCACAGGAGCTCTCCAGGTCTCTGGGGTTGTGGACCTTCCCAGGTCCCTTCCCTGCCAGCCATTTCCTCTTTCAGGAGGAAATACATGTATTACGTGCTGTCTACCTTCAAAAAGAGGAGAAGTTGAAAGAGTGAACCAAGTTTCCTTTCTCTGAATCACCGCCTGGTTCCAGCGTTGGCCTTGTCAGCTTACTGTCCTCTGAGAACACTTAGCAGGTTGGAAGCTCGTAATGGAAAAAAAAACAACACAAAAAGAAGGCAGAGGGGGCCCATTTCAGCCATTTTCAGATCCAGAAATTTGTTGCATCAGTTCACATTTTATCCTTTTTCGCCTTCAGTTGAAATAGAGGCTTCTTTAAGACTGCAAATGGGCAGATCTTGAATATTTTACAGCAGGGCACTCGTGAGCCGTGGCAGCTTGGAAGAGGCAGTAGTTGTCACATCTTGGTTTCTTCTGAACTTCCAAACACGGTGGAAGCCAACCGTTACAGCCAGGGTACAGAGGCAGCTTCTCCCTGTCATTCTGTATTTCTGCTGGCATGTTTAATGGTTAATTCAGAAAAGAAAACTACAGTGTGACCCACCAAATTTCCAAAACATAAAAGGATAATGGCTGTCATAGTGTTAAAGATGCAAGACCTTGTGGATACTATATGAAGGTGAAAGGCATTAGTATAGTTTATTGTATCATGTGTATTAAGTAGGGAATTGTGTCCGGAGTTAGTTTTGACCCTGTCACTTCTCTCCCTGCATTCTTCCAGAGGTTGATTTCCTGCTATCACATCAAATATAAGCTGTTTGCCATCACCTGAAGGGTTCTCATGGACTATCCCCATTCTATCATCTTTCATTTTATTTTGATAATGTGATGGTTATAGTTGCATTAGCCATTTGCTAAATTTTCAATACCTCTATGCTGATTCTTGGGTTTGTGGGGTGTTTCACTTGTGTCTGTTCAAAGCCACATCATTGCTCTGCTTCATAATCCTGCTTCAAATTCTCCCTTTCATTTGACTGAGAATCTTTTCATTTGGAGAGTGGTCATGTTATGGAGACATATTTTACTCTTTTTATGTCGTTCACATTTCTGTATTATGTCTGTATCATATATAACCCCTTACAGTGCACATAGGCTGTAAGCTTTTCCTATGAAAGCAGATGTTCTGTTCAGTGACTTAGGGAGTACGTGCAGCGTATTCCTAAAATACCCAGATGTAATGATAATGTACATAATAGTTCAAGCAATGTGCCAACATCTTTTATATTATTAGTTGTTGAAGACTGTGCTACATCTAGTATATCCATACTCCATAAAAAACAAATAAAATTTGTTCGCTGTGCAGTAGAATTAATGGAATTTCCAGTTTTTGCCTTTTCTGCACTGCAATAACTTGAGCTTTTTACTTCTTTAGAGCCACCCTGCAAAGATCTTGAGTTCTTCCATGCATTCCCAGACCCCTGTCTAAATCCATTCAGGTCTCCTCCTCAACATCTCCACCATAGCACCCAGCCCCAGCTTCCTCTCAGACAGCCTGAGGGCACATCTTATCTCCTTATACTCTCAACACCCTCTCTCATCCCTACCCAGGTTTGTTTAATGTTCCAGTTTGGGGCAAGAGGCAGCATGTTCTGAAGCTGATGCAAGCTATCCGTGTGCTAATTTCCAGGTACAAGTTCATGGCTGTTGGTGCTGTTACCTTCTCACTTAGAATGACGGAAGAAGGTTTTGTGCTTTTCTTGTTATGGGAACAGGTGGGATCTTCATTATTGATTTTTGTGAAGATTCTAGGATAATGATATCTTTCAGGCACCTTTGCTTGTCTAATTATTTTATAGGCTTGAGAGCTATTGGTGGTGGATAGAGATTAACAGCTAATGTAATACCATAAACTGATCTCGTTAACAAACTTAAGTGAAAATCATTCCTTCAAGGTATTTTTGAGATCCCAGCTGTTGAAGGTAATATGAACTAGTGGTTGGTTGAAAAGAGTGTAAGAGTTTTTCTTGGTTTTGGTACAGTCTTTCATTAAAGCCTGAAACTGTCCAACATTTACAGTAATGCAGCTGTTTCTGCATCTGAAAACACATTAATCTACAGCACTGAGAGCCCTGACATGGTAATGTGAACATGCAGGGGCTTTCTTGAAGAATATAAATATTATACTTGCGTTGTAACTGCATGTTTATATTTCAAAATGTAGAGATGATGGAAAGAAACAAATGCTGCAGAATCCTTAGTGTGATTGAAGAATCTGGGCTTTGGTTTGTGTATATAACTAAACATATGAAGGGTATGCGTTAGCTTTTGGATGAGTGCCTACTTTATTATTATTATGAGAAACTTCCATCATCTTAATGCAGGTGCTTGTTAGATAACTGGTCACAGAAGAGAACGTGGGCAACATGTTTAGCATGTTGAATCAGCTGATTTGGCAGTGTCATTGTTCTCTCACACAATGACATCACAAGGTAGGACACAACTACTCCAAAATACAAGTTACATCTGCAGAGTTTTGTAGGAAAATGGGGTGAAGGGGAGGCCACCAAGGCCAGCGCTCTTATTCTCAAATGGCCCTGACAGCACTGGTGAGATAAGGATGAAAGTGGTCTTTTCCCTCCTCTTCGCAAAATGACCTCTCAGAGGAGCTGTGGAGAGGAGATAGTACAAGACTCCCACTGGTAGGATCTCGTGCAGAATGGGATTTGGGCAACGCTATAGTAAGACTGGGGTGCAAAGTGACACAAGAGTACCTGAAAGCAGCTCATGAGAGGACTACTCTGAGGAAACAAAACTACCTCCTTGCAGCTCTTCCCCAGGTTTCCCCAAATCCTTTTCATATATAGTACATCCACCCTTGGATTTTCTGCAGCTCTAGATCCTTTGGATTTCTTCTATTTCTTCTGTCTGTAAGGCTCTCTGAGTGCCCATAACTGTGCTGGAAAGCCAATGTAGAAATAGAAGTTTTGAGATAGTCCCAACAAGTTGTATACAAGGTTCTGGGCACAAAGCAGCTTGTGCCTGATTATATGTGCCCAACATAATAAATCTCAGTTTCCTAACCTGTTGTGCCTGGCATATTTGGATCCCAGTGTGTGCTTTGTGGGGTGAAAGGTCTGGCGTGGAGCAGTGTGGATGGGATGACTGGTATACAAAAGAGACCTCCTAGAAGGTTCATTGTGCTGCCAGCTGCAGCCTGGTGCCGAGTCCCCTGTCTGTCCCTCTGACATAAATGACCGTGCGCTCTTTGTGACTGCAACGATCTGATAAGCTTCTCTTGACCATTTCATGAGCAGAGATGCTCTGTCTGCCCTGTCTTGATGCAACTCGATCTGCTGGTCCCCTCCATCAGATAAAGGTGAGAGGCTGGGGAGCATAGCAGCTGGGAAGTACTCTGAAGTATTAGTTGGTTTGTGCTTGTATAATGCCTGGCATTGCATGGTGGACCCATTCATTGTTGATCTCTAAGTGTCATCTTAAAAATGGGGTTAGATGTTTTAAAAGAGTCTGCTTAGCAGAACTGTTAAGATGGGGCCATGGTAATTCCTGTGTTCCTGTGTGTTCGTCTTGCTGGCACAGAAGGGTGCTGTTTACACCCACCTACACAAGCACAGGTGTTTCAAGCACATTTTTACATGCCACTCTTTAAGTAAAAGTTAAACTGATGTCTGCTTTCTTGCATGTTTTTGAAGCATTTTACCTCCTCGTTTAAGAATTTTGCTTTGGTTGCACAGTGTTTTGAAATAATTTCTACTTTCTAATTCACTTCTCATTCATGGAAATGCAGTGTTCATCCCTGTCTTCTAATACAGGTGGATATTGGCCTCTTTTTTTTCTTTTCTGTATGTTCACAGAGTGTAGGTAGTGAAGACATTTGTGCAGGCACAACTTATCAGGGAAATAATCTGTGAAGAATTGGGTATTTGTGTGTATTTACATAGAAGGACTTCAGCAATTTCTGAGCAGAGTTTATAGGCCCTACGTACTTCTTCACATGACTACTTACCGTGCTGTATCTCTGTGAATTTGTCTAGAAACGAGTGTTTTACAGAATGACTGAAATATTCTTTGTCTTTTTAGGTTGTGAAGCATGTTACAGAACTGTACAACAAGTGGATGAAGAGGAAGGGAAAAAGTGCCATTGACAGCTAGGATAGCAACATGGGAAATACAACCACTAAGTTCCGCAAAGCTCTTATAAATGGAGATGAAAACTTGGCTTGCCAAATCTATGAGAGCAACCCTCAACTAAAAGAAACTCTTGACCCAAATACTTCTTATGGAGAAACATACCAGCACAATACTCCGCTCCATTATGCTGCTAGGCATGGAATGAACCGTATACTAGGGTGAGTATGATTTGAAGTTTTGCTTGGCTGTGAATAACTGACCTAAGAAATGCAACAGTGTTGGCTAGGTTATGTATACGTTAGGTGTGTGCACATCTATGTATACGTGTATGTGTGCGTTGCAGACACAGAATTTGTAACATGCTCCAGTAGTAATAGGAAACATGCAAATTAGTCTGTAATCACATACTAGTATAACAGGTTTTGACTTTATTTTTAGTATCTTTGTTCCTTCCTTGTAACATTAGTCTTGGACAGTTTTAGCTTGCTTCCTGAAGACTCCATAGCACACGGTTCTTTGAAAATAGTGATTATTCCAGTGTTCTTGATGTGTTTTCCTGTCTTAAAAAAATCTGTTTGTAAAGCTGTACCTAGTGGATACCATACTGATTGTATATATTTTTATTGTTGTGTTATATATTATTTATTCTTGTATTATTCAGGGAGCTTTCATTTTTCAGTTCGAATAATAGTGAACATTGATATCTTGATAACGAGTGAGTTTCTTATTGCTGCAGTCAACATGTACAGCAATCCCTAATGTTAGCTACTTCCATTCTTCTGTATTTTTGTCAGTGCTCTAAGATCAATTAAAGATTAACATCTTATCCATGTCCAGACATCACAGGCACAAGCTGTTCTGGTCTAGTATTTCATGAAGCTAGTACTGAGAAGACATTGCTAAACCTCTTCTTCAGTAGGTAGTGAGAGAAAATTTCATAAATATTCTCTTCCTTATATTAGGACACAGAACAGAAATATATACTGAATACATATTGTTAATTTTCTTTTCATCTCTGTGTTTGTATCTACTGATGGGCCTGTGGTATTCATAAGGTTTGTTTTGTCCCTCATATGCTGTAACTTTACTAGCTATCTGGCCTCCCACCATAAATTCTTCCTCAGTGTTTTAGATTCCCTTAACAGTTTTTTTATATTTTATGACTTCTGATTTATCTTGATTTTTGCTAAATATTTTTCTCTTCTCCCCCATGTATTCTGTATTTGTTTTTAATTGATGTTTTCATTTCATCATTGAATCTTTTTTATTTGCTTGTTTCTTAACATCCCCAAACTTTCCTCCATTCCCGATTCTTGAATTATAGGAAAAATTTAATGAAACTTCATTTTAAATAGCATCCAGTTTTTATTTACGTTTTTTGTGTGATTTTCTTTTTTTCCCTCTGAGATTTTCAGGTTATTTCTCTTAAGAAAATATAGTTTCATTGAAACAACAAGGACATATTAAATTGTTTGCACATATGGAAAGAAAGGGAGTCATAATTAGAGACTTCTGGGCAGTCCATTAGTTAATTCATATTGCACCATTATGATGATCTCAAGTAATTGCTTTGTGTTAAAAAAAAAAAAAAGTAACTTAGAATTGATATTTTACTACTAGCTGAATGGGACCTTTAGTATCTAAGTCTCACTGGACAATTCAATTTTATTCTGCACACATTACAAATTATCAAAAGAATCCTTCTTTTTTTCTAGTTTGAGTCCAAGGTTTGCAATACAGTTTTTGCCAGTAGCATAGTCAAGGTGCTATTCTTTGCTAGTCTGTGTCTGAAAACCTGAACTGTTAGAATTGTTGCTGTCACTAGGAGTAATTTGCTGAGGTTTTTTTACTATTTACTTTTCTGCTGTCTTTCTAAGGGCTTTGTTCAGAGCTCCTCTCTAAGACATGCTGCACAAAAATGTAGCTTTTATCTAAACAAAGTAGTAAGAGTGAATAAATACGAGACTTAAGAGTGTGCCTGTTTGCAAAGTTGATGGTAGAAAGGGCACAAGTGATTTCTAGTTAAGCGTCTTCCTTTTGATACAGAAAGTCCTGGATATGTCAGAGATTAAATAAATTGAACATTAAAATGAATGTTTTGATTTACTGATGAAGTACAGTAGTGAAAAATAAGTGAGTTTTAATCTGTTTGTATTTTGAGAGAAATTTACAATTCTGAGATGTCCATAATGCTATATTTTATATTTATCTCTTCATTAAGCATTCTAAATATTTGGGAATCTGTAGCTACACTAGGGTTCAAACTCTAGAAGTTACTTATATGTCTACCATATCATTCAGTTTCTCTTTATAGGCTGGTATTTTTATTATTGTAGGTGGATATGAACTGGCATATATTTTACGATTCATTTTGTGAAATTTTCTCAAAATAGAGTAGGGTGATGCAGTTGTCAGTACACCTTTTGCCTAACAGAATACATTGAGAGAGATTCTGGGACATTTAGAAATAACCTATCTGGCAATGCTATTAGCAAATACGGAGGCAAAGGGACACACTCCCTGCTGGCGCTAGCAGATGTACGGCTGGTGGTGACTGTCCACAGACGTGGTGAAAGCACAGGCACCGGGTTTGCAATGAAAGGGAGTTGGGGATATCCTGGTATAGCCGTCTCAGAAGTGAAGAAAAAAGAAACTGGAGAAGAGGTGAAAGGGTCGTGAAGCAAAACTCCTCACCTGGACAAACTTTGCATAGTCCAGCATGAAGTCTACTGGCAGAAACACACGCCAACAAAACCTTCCCAATGATTTTGAACTGCGCGGTTGTTTTACAGCAGGTGTCTGAGTCATCTGGCTGCTGCACCCTTCATCCAGCACTTACGGCCTGGAAACTGGATTTAGTATACAATCAAGCTGTAAAAATTTGAAAATTTGGTGTTAGTTTCTTTTCTCTTCACAAGATTCAGCAAGAGCGTGTTGAAATACTGGCATTGTTTCTATGATAATTTTCCTGAGTATCATGGAAAGCTTCGGTTATTACGAATGTTGAAGTAAAAAATGGAAAGTAGTTGAGACATTCCATTAATGTATAACTTTTGTTTGGTCTGCAGCCCTAAATAATGTTTACCTGACAGATCAGTTTGTTTTAACAGAGCATTGAATGTTTAAAAAACAAAAATTGCTGGTCACAGCTAATTAGCACAAACAATAATTTTTGAAACACTACTGGAAGTTGCCAGAAGTTATTACGTAGCGCTCAGCAGTTGGCTGTAACTGACAGCTGTCCCATGTTCTCTGTCCAGTTGGTGGGGTTATATAGTTAGAGCTTGGGTGAGGTTGTGTGATGGAGGGCTCATCCCTCAGCACAGGAAAGACATGGATCTGTTGGAGGAGGTCCAGAGCAGGGCCACAAAAATGATTGGGGGGCTGGAGCACCTCTCCTATGAAGAAAGGCTGAGAGAGTTGGGGTTGTTCAGCCTGGAGAAGAGAAGGCTCCAGGGAGACCTTATAGTGGCCTTCCAGTACTTAAAGGGGGCTTATAAGAAAGATGGCGACAAGCTTTTTAGCAGGGCCTGTTTAAACAGGACAAGGGGTAGTGGTTTTAAACTAAAGGAAGATAGTTTTAGACTAGATATAAGGAAGAAATTTTTTAGAATGAGGGTGATTAAACACTGGACCAGGTTGCCCAGAGAGGTGGTGGATGCTCCATCCCTAGAAACGTTCAAGGTCAGGTTGGACGGGGCTCTGAGCAACCTGATGTAGTTGAAGATATTCCTGCTCATTGCAGGATGGTTGAACTAGATGACCTTTAAAGGTTCCTTCCAACCCAAGCTACTCTCTGATTCTGTGATGAGCACAGGGGAGCCCAGAGGCAGAGTGGCAGGGGGATCCCAGTAAGCTCATCAGAGGGGGGAGCCTTCTGCTCCTGGGCTGTCACGGGAGAGCTGTCCACCCAATGGCCTGACTGTCACACCTGTCCGGTGGAGTCTACACAAGGGGATTGTACTGGGTTTTTGTGGCAGGGGTTTGGTAGCAGGAGGCTGCAGGGGTGTGAGTCTTCTCTACTGTGAGAAGAGATCAGGAGCTGCCCCATGCTGCACAGAACCGCCTCCAGCCAGCTCCAAATCTGAGCCTATCAGTGATGCTGGTGGCACCTCCCTGATAACATATTTAAGAAAGGGTAAAAAACGCTGTGCAGCAGCTGTGAGAAGTGAAAATAACGTGAGAGAGAGAGAGGCCTGCAGACACCAAGGCCAGAGAAGGAAGGGGAGGAGGCGCCCCAGGCACCAGAGCAGAGCTGCTGGGCTTCCCCTGCAGCCCAGCGTGGTGAAGACCATTGTGAGTCAGGTCGTTCCCCTGCAGCCCATGGAGGTCCACAGTGGAGCAAATATCCTCACTGTGTCCCTTGAAGGACCCCACACTGGAGCAGGTGGATGTGCCTGGAAGGAGGCTGCAGCCCATGGAGAGCCCACCCAGGAGCAGGATTTCTGGCAGGACNATCTGGCAATGCTATTAGCAAATACGGAGGCAAAGGGACACACTCCCTGCTGGCGCTAGCAGATGTACGGCTGGTGGTGACTGTCCACAGACGTGGTGAAAGCACAGGCACCGGGTTTGCAATGAAAGGGAGTTGGGGATATCCTGGTATAGCCGTCTCAGAAGTGAAGAAAAAAGAAACTGGAGAAGAGGTGAAAGGGTCGTGAAGCAAAACTCCTCACCTGGACAAACTTTGCATAGTCCAGCATGAAGTCTACTGGCAGAAACACACGCCAACAAAACCTTCCCAATGATTTTGAACTGCGCGGTTGTTTTACAGCAGGTGTCTGAGTCATCTGGCTGCTGCACCCTTCATCCAGCACTTACGGCCTGGAAACTGGATTTAGTATACAATCAAGCTGTAAAAATTTGAAAATTTGGTGTTAGTTTCTTTTCTCTTCACAAGATTCAGCAAGAGCGTGTTGAAATACTGGCATTGTTTCTATGATAATTTTCCTGAGTATCATGGAAAGCTTCGGTTATTACGAATGTTGAAGTAAAAAATGGAAAGTAGTTGAGACATTCCATTAATGTATAACTTTTGTTTGGTCTGCAGCCCTAAATAATGTTTACCTGACAGATCAGTTTGTTTTAACAGAGCATTGAATGTTTAAAAAACAAAAATTGCTGGTCACAGCTAATTAGCACAAACAATAATTTTTGAAACACTACTGGAAGTTGCCAGAAGTTATTACGTAGCGCTCAGCAGTTGGCTGTAACTGACAGCTGTCCCATGTTCTCTGTCCAGTTGGTGGGGTTATATAGTTAGAGCTTGGGTGAGGTTGTGTGATGGAGGGCTCATCCCTCAGCACAGGAAAGACATGGATCTGTTGGAGGAGGTCCAGAGCAGGGCCACAAAAATGATTGGGGGGCTGGAGCACCTCTCCTATGAAGAAAGGCTGAGAGAGTTGGGGTTGTTCAGCCTGGAGAAGAGAAGGCTCCAGGGAGACCTTATAGTGGCCTTCCAGTACTTAAAGGGGGCTTATAAGAAAGATGGCGACAAGCTTTTTAGCAGGGCCTGTTTAAACAGGACAAGGGGTAGTGGTTTTAAACTAAAGGAAGATAGTTTTAGACTAGATATAAGGAAGAAATTTTTTAGAATGAGGGTGATTAAACACTGGACCAGGTTGCCCAGAGAGGTGGTGGATGCTCCATCCCTAGAAACGTTCAAGGTCAGGTTGGACGGGGCTCTGAGCAACCTGATGTAGTTGAAGATATTCCTGCTCATTGCAGGATGGTTGAACTAGATGACCTTTAAAGGTTCCTTCCAACCCAAGCTACTCTCTGATTCTGTGATGAGCACAGGGGAGCCCAGAGGCAGAGTGGCAGGGGGATCCCAGTAAGCTCATCAGAGGGGGGAGCCTTCTGCTCCTGGGCTGTCACGGGAGAGCTGTCCACCCAATGGCCTGACTGTCACACCTGTCCGGTGGAGTCTACACAAGGGGATTGTACTGGGTTTTTGTGGCAGGGGTTTGGTAGCAGGAGGCTGCAGGGGTGTGAGTCTTCTCTACTGTGAGAAGAGATCAGGAGCTGCCCCATGCTGCACAGAACCGCCTCCAGCCAGCTCCAAATCTGAGCCTATCAGTGATGCTGGTGGCACCTCCCTGATAACATATTTAAGAAAGGGTAAAAAACGCTGTGCAGCGGCTGTGAGAAGTGAAAATAACGTGAGAGAGAGAGAGGCCTGCAGACACCAAGGCCAGAGAAGGAAGGGGAGGAGGCGCCCCAGGCACCAGAGCAGAGCTGCTGGGCTTCCCCTGCAGCCCAGCGTGGTGAAGACCATTGTGAGTCAGGTCGTTCCCCTGCAGCCCATGGAGGTCCACAGTGGAGCAAATATCCTCACTGTGTCCCTTGAAGGACCCCACACTGGAGCAGGTGGATGTGCCTGGAAGGAGGCTGCAGCCCATGGAGAGCCCACCCAGGAGCAGGATTTCTGGCAGGACCTGTCAGTCACCCTGTGGAGGACCCACGCTGAAGCAGTCTGTTCCTGAAGGACTGTACCCTGTGGAAAGGGACCCATGCTGGGGCAGTTCTGGAAGGACTGTATCCCATGGGTGGGACCCCACGCTGAAGCAGGGGAACAGCAGCGATTAAGCATTATGAACAGACATGACCCCCATTCCCCATCCACCACTGCTCAGTGGGGAAGGATGTAGAAGAGTCAGGAATGCAGCTGAGCCTGGGCAGAAAGGGGAATGGGGGAAAAGTGTTTTCAGTTTTGGGGTTTTTTTTAACTCATTATCCCACTGTGTTATTAATTGGCAATAAATTAAATTAATTTCCGCAAGTTGAGTCTGTTTTGCCTGTGACAGTAATTGGTGAGCTGTCTCCTTGTCCTTATCTCAATTCACAAGCTTTTTTGTCATATTTTCTCCTCCTGACCTGTTGAAGAGGGGAAGTGAGAGAGTGGCTACCTGGCAGCCAGTGAAGGTCAGCCCACCACAGGGATCAAGGTGGTTTGAGGAGGAACACGCTTGGGACAACAGAGCAGGGGCTAAAAGGAGTTGGTGACATGGTGGCTCGTTAGACCATGGTGTTTGTCTGACCATGCCCAGTCACCACAGTCTGTCCTATCATCTTATTAAACTCTATTTCTACGTATTTTCCTGGGTGACGAGACTCTGCTCTGTGTGTGTTTGTGTATGGAGGTCCAAGCACCAGCAACTGAAGTAGAGACCTCATGACAGAGGTATCCCTGAGCCAGGGGTGGCAGCAGCTGGAGACACCAGTGTGCGTGCATGTCAGTACATGTATCAATATATAATGGCTAGTGAATATTGTCACACTAGCCAGCAAGGATAAGCAGCCTGGGAGACATGTTTCAAATCAGCCTTAAGTCCACAGGTCAGCCAGAAGACCTGTCTGAGGCAACTGGAGAGGAGAGGATCCAGGGGCCAGATGCTGGTAGTGTCTAAGGCAAGTTACTGGGGATCTGCAGTACGTGTGTATGCGAGGTAAGGGAATGGTCAAGGTCATCCAGCACCGGTTATGGGATAAACAGCATCCGAGACCAGCTACTGAAGGGATCAACATTGTTTATATGCATATTTTTCCCACTAGCAGACACTTCCGTCCTGCTTGCCTAGAGAGGAATGATTGAAGCCGCCGGTGGTGTTTGTGGTCGTGTGTGCACTGAGTGTTTGTTTCCAGGTACGTCTGTGTGGACCATCTGTGTGTGTGTGTGTTGCACCTGTACGTTTGTGTGTGCGTCTGTTGGGAATGCGGCCCCAGCCTCTTCACTGACTGGACCTGGGGACATGGAGCTGCAGCAGCCTTGCCTCCTGTGGACTTCCATGATTTCCACCTTTGCCAGCCCCATACAATCTGGGGCCTCTTACTAAAAATAGAAAGGTACAAAGAGAAAATGTATGCCTTGAAATCTCTCCAGAAAACATGAGACGGTTACTTTCCATTTTGCAAGCAAAGAACTAAATATTTCAAGTTTTCTTTATTGGACTATATTGTAAATACTGCAGGAACAATTTAAGTGTGATTTACTGAGTGATTTTCTGCTACAGCCTCTAGACATCTGCTGGTGGCGCTTAGATTCGGTACTGACGTTCAGAGAAGTTTGCCTTGCCGTTAACAGCTCTAGCTCAGAAATGTCATCTTTCTGTTACAAAACTGTAATGATGTTGCTATTCAGACTGTGTTCACTGCAAGCTAATAAATAGGTAGTCTCTAGTGGGTGGTAAGTAAGACTTCTGGAAGTAAGAGGAAAAAGTTACATAGCGCTCAGGAACATCAAAAAATAATAAAAGATATGTAGCACTCAGAGGTGGATTTTGAGAACTTTGTGCAACATACACATTGGTCTTACTCCACTAAAAAACATTTATCGCTATCCCCTATGAGTGAAGGTCTTGACAGAAGATTCCTGCTCAAGAGGATAGTTTAAGTTTCATTCACTAAATGGTTGTAAAAATATGACAGAGAAAGAGCACACGGGAAATCTGTTTTCTTTAGAAAGCACAGTCATCAGATGATCGAGGACCTCCGATACCCTCAGGTGTTTTTCACCAAGTCCTAAGGTACTTTTGAGACCATCTGACTGCTCAGTTCAAAAGAATTGTGGTCAGCGGGGGAAGTTGCTCACTAGGGTCTGGCTGTTGGTGAACCATTCCAGAAATCCAGCAAGAGAATGGGCTATTCCAGAGGGTGGCTGAAGCGGAGTGGCTGGAAATCATGAAGACCTGCTACTTGTGGTTGAAAGGAGAAAAGGCATCTTCCATAACCTGTCATTTTGCAATATATGTCGTGGCGTGACTTTCGGCGTTGTAGCTTTGCTGGGAAGCTTTTTGGATCAGTGACAGATTCTCCTCCTTGTGTGCTTCATACTGCTACGTCTGAGCACTTTGTGAGTGTGTTCAAGCCAAAAGTGGATTGTTTATAGCACTTGCTGCTCGTCCTGGGCTGAAGAGGGGGGAAGAGAAGGAGGTGATAGGAACACGGGGCTGTGGGCAGGCAGGATGGGTTTGTGAAGCTGATTTTTTTTTCTAGAACAGGAAAGGTTTCCAGTTACAGAAGATTCTGGAAATTGAGGTGAATGCTGAAACTGATAACAAAAAAAATCCATTTTTTAAAAACATTCTTGGTGCCTGCCTGTCAGTAATAATAGTAAAGGAATTCTGGCATTGAAGGCATAGCTAAGCTAGACAGAGAGAAACATTGGTCAATGTGCTCAGGATCCATCTATAGGAGGTATTTCTTGTTTCATTGCTTTAATTTGGGAAATATTTTTCACTGCAGTACAATGACAGAAGATCAAAGTAGTGGTGGTTTGAATTTGGGGTCAACGTAGGCTAGAGTCTTGTCTTATTTATCTTTTATTTATCTTACTAGTTTCTATGGCTGTTTAAGGGGTTTCAGTACGGACTGGTCTAAGCGATTGTAATGCAATCAAAGAAAGTGTATTGAGATTACCAATATGTTATATAGGATGAATTTGACACAAAATTTGTGGACGTCAGAGGGAATGTTGCATTGGTCACAACACTGTCTCTTCCTATGTCAGGTCTTGCTGGTTTTTATTCTTTTTGCAGTCACGTTGAAATGAGTTTTGGATGTATTGGAGGGAGATATGTGCAAACTGTTTTTCAGAATATGACTTCTCTCAACTTAAGAAGATATTAGGGGATTTTTGTGCTGCAAAAATATTTGTCAAGGAGAAGAGTTAGAGTAATCCATGTTAACTTCTTTGCAGATCTTCTGGCTTTAGAGAGGTGCTGTAGTTGACTATTTTCTGATAAGGTTGAAGCTACTCTGAATTTCGATTTTTTTTTTTTTTTTCCCTGGAGATGCAAATATAAAAGAGAGGCTGCTTCAGGCTACTTCACTCTTTGCTGTTTTGACCGAGACAGAAGTTCTGTAAATGTTTAAACTTTGAATTGACCCAGATCGTTCAAATGTTCAGAAAGGTACTACAAAATAGATTCTTTCCTTATCAAAGTTCTGAAAGTCTATTTAATGCTTTGCCAATAAGACTGGTGTTCCCTTTTAAATTATTCTCCTAACTGTACTTCTGATATAAATGTGAGCAAAATAAAAATAAGAAGGTTAATATCAGCTCTTTGTCTAATCAAGGCAAATGGGAAAAACATGGAGTGATCAACCAAAACAACAGGGTCCCAGTGGAAGGAAATTTGTGTCGAATGTATAGACATTTTCAGTAGGTTATTCAGAAATCCTGGAGAAGTCTTTTTTTTCTGGTTTTTTTCATTCTTCATGAATGCTCTTTGAATGATTAAATTTGTTTGGTGTTTTCCAGGCAATTTTACAGCTCATTTGAGAAAAAAAATTATGAAGGTGTAATAGTTGTGTATGCTTCTTTCCTAAAGTGTTTTTTTTTATTCTGTTTTCTGATTTTATTATGAAAGATATCCACCTAACTATTTTCATTTAACACAACAGAGGAATTGTGTCCCGTTTTAATAACTTAAAGTATTACAATATATTATAATATTTCATCTGAATAATTTATTAGAATGTCATTGTCTAGATTATAACAACAAAAAGCAAGCTCCTTTTTAATTACCAATTATTACACAGGTAAATTGAATACTTAGAATATAATTTTACTTGAGATTAGTTTTATTCATAAAAGTAAGCATGTCTGCATTAGAATTATTCATGCTAGTGTCCCTTTATAGTCAGTGTAGACTTAGGTACTAGATCTAGTCAGAATGATTAGTGAAGGAGACAGCACAATTAGTTTTATCGTGAAGTTGACCCTAAAATATTTTAAATTAATTGTGTGCCAGAAACACCTGTTTCTTCCCATCGATTATAAAGGGAATCTGAGAGAACTGATCAGCTGTAGTTCTCTGCATTGTAGATGTACAGAGATGAAAAGGTTAATCTCATCCTAGAATATGCTAAATCATGTAAAATTGAATAGTAAGCACCTGCAAAGCTGTAAATTGAACACTTCACAGTTGTACAGTATCAGACATGGGAGATACTGCTTGTGATATAGTGTTAAATGTTTCACTGTCGTGGTCTGCAGTGAATGATCGGTGCAGTGTTTGGATCCATCCAAGCGTGAGCATTGGTGTTTATCTGAGGGTTTTGTTGTCGTTCTGCTCAGCTGCTCAAAAATACCCAGGTTTTGATTCTGTAAGACTCTTCTCAGATTAATTATTTTATATGCTTATGAGCCTTGGTCACCTACTAAATGAAATACTGAAGGGAGTTTTTGATCTGACGTAGGAGAATAATATATGAAGAACGTGATGTGGCCAGGATTTGTGGGAGTGTTTATAAAGAAGCAAGAGGAAGGAGAGAATTGGAATGCCCGGGCAGTAGCAGAGCATGTGACTGGATGGTAGAAAATAGTCATTGATAAGTTCATTTCATAATACCCAGTCTCAAGAGCAGTCAAGAGGATGTAGGAATGGTAAAATTAGGAAGCCTTTAAAACTGAGTAAGTTCTCACTGTGACTGAATCCTCACTGGAGAAAACTGTCAAAGCCAGAAAACAGTGGGGACGCTCAGGGGAGCAGCTACAGACATGGAGTAGCAGCTGTAGTGTTCGCTATGTTTCTCTAAGGCTCTCACCCAGTTGGGGAATGTCTTCTAAAGTACAGCTACGGCAGGTTTAAAAACTCAACCCCTTATCTGATTTACTCCCTTGGGTTTTTTTCCCTAAAGCTCCAAATCTTGTTTAAAAGCAGTTCTCACGGACTAGACGCGTGGCCTCTCTTGGTAGCTCCCCTGGTGCTCCTCGTGGCTTCCCCACAAAATGCAAAACAGTGGGTTGGATTTATCTTAACAGTCTGAGCTACAAAGTCTGACCTGTAAGCAAAGCTGAAACACCAGTCAGCTGCTATGTGTGCAGCTCTTGAAACTGACCTTTTTCTAGTTCATTTCTGATTATTTTAACCTTAATAGGTTGAATATATGTGATGCCTACAGAGTTCATTGGTCACAACGCAGCCTTGCTCTTCGTTCAAGGTTCCATTGTTGATTGTGTTGAGTTATTACTCCTCCTTGCTACTAGGGTTTTTCTGCAGCCTTTAGAAAAGCGGGCACCTTAGGTTGCAGTGCTCTTCCCTGCACGTGTTTAGACACTATTTAAATGCTCTTACTGAAATGATCATCTATTCTCCACATTGGTCTTATTTTTCTTTCCTGGAAATCGCATGATGCAGAATAAGATCGCTTCGTTAGTGACTGGTGAGATGAGATATATTAATGCAGTATACTTCTAAAGATTTCTTATTCTGCATTGTATATTCTCCTTAGTAGAACCCTGTGAATGTTTTACCACACACAAAGTAAAATTATATTAGGGTTGTAGAGGTGTACACCTTTGGTCCTTACCAGCCAGGATAAATGAATCTTTATTTCAACTAATTTTGTTACCGGGTAGAGTTCGTGACTGTCGAGTTGATTGGTAACTGCTGAATCATTGTGTCAAATGGCTTAACTTCAGCCTAGGGTTAGAGCCTCACGTGGCTTCCTTGCCAGAGAGATCTCTTGGCTCAGTATTCCTGGAATAATGACTGAGAGACTTGAAGTTTCTCATAAACAGAAGTAAATTTACCAGAAATAATTCATTAACTTTTATAGCTAAATGCAATACCCAGCTAAAACGTTTGGTGACATTGTATAAGAACCCAGTTTTCCTTTTGGCCAAAATACAGACTGTGGATGATTTGATTTTTTAAATTTGTAGATTTTTTTTTTCAACTTAAATGTAATAAAATTCCTTCATTGAGACATTTAAGGAAAATAAAAGTGTCATTAAAGATCAAGCAACATACAGATTGAAAGGATTTTTCTGGAGGGAGGGATAGAGGAAGATGACACAATCTCCATAAGACATTGATAGATTTTAAGAAATACAAAGAATAGAAATGATGCAAAGCTTATTAGTATTTGCTGTGTAATTTCATCATTATTGCTATATAAATAATATCAACACTAGATGTCATACACTGCTAGGTGATTTACAACCCGATATGTAGATAATGGTCCTTGTGCCGAAGTACAAAGCTGTGTGTTTAAATGGGGAAGGTGAACCCCCTTGTTGGTAGTTTCATGCTTATTTCATCAGACATTTGTTTGAAACCAGCCTAAACATAATAGTCTGACAGTTATCTGGGAAGAGAATTCAGCGTGGATAGTCTTCTTGGGAAAAACTGTGTTCAAATGAGGAATTTGAAGAGAAGGCTGGAAGGATGACACCTAAGTTTGAGAATTGGTTCCAGCTGTAAAGAAATGTATAGAAGAAAGGGACAGAGATGAAAATCACACAGATTTTGCATTGCAGAAGACATTTAGTCACAAAAGCTGCTGGTAAGCAGCCAGCTCCAGTGCAAGAGGCTTCTAATTTGGCACTGAGCTCTTTTCTTTTGAAATCACACTTAGAATATTGAAATAAAAGGCAGAAGTGGCATGGGGTCATTGAAACAGTAGTACTGACTGTCCAAGGGAAGGCCAAGCACAAGTCACTCATAAATATAATAGTTTTCTGGTTAAGGATAACTTAGGCGTTTTGTTGATTCTTGTTTGCATCAGAAATGGTTTAATTCAGTGGTTTTGTGCTGCTGTTCCTCCTAGCAGGCATAGGAACCATATATAAAGTGTGTGGGTTTTCGCTCACAGTATAACAAATGTAAGGATTAAGCAAGTTTTGTATTTCTCACTTTTAGTGTACTCTGTGTTTGTATCGGTGTTCCACAGTTCAGTTGTATCCGTTTGTCATTCCTGCACATTGTCCCTCTTGGGTTTTTGTGTTTTACCAAGCTAAAGATTACTATCTATTTACAGAAGGTCATACTTAATCATACTAGCTGGCACAAAATCCCTAAACCACAGATGGTTTTCAACCTGTTTGCATTGTTTTAGTAAAGAGAATAGCAAGTTCTTTATTGATGTGTATTTGTATAAGACCTTTCTTAGGTGTCTTGAGGTGTTGGGCCACTGTGTTAACATGAGCCAGTCCACAGCTGGAACTCAGACCCAGGTGCTGACCTACCTTTAATCACTTTAATAGTCTTTTGGAAACAAGGTATTTGGGGAAACCACAGGTGAAGCAATGCAGTGAAAAAGGTTGTAAGGCTTTATAGAGCCAGTTTAGGAGAGAATGGAGACAGTGCTTCCATTCTAGGCAGTATTTTTGTACTGAATGTTACATTAAGTCTGTAAGTGAAGTAGGCTCAGAAGAACATATGTTGGCAGAGTCAAAGATTTCCATTTGAACCTTAGATTGCTCTTAGTAAAAGACATGATTCATATGTGCCATAGCCTGGACTTCGTTCTCAAATTGGTGGTTTTCTCTGAAAATTTGCAGAAATTGTTTGACTACTCAGGAAATGGATTTAACCCATTTTGCCAGATGTACCATACTTGGTAGGAGTTGTATGAATGGGAACAAATGGGAGGCATTTCTGTTTAGGAAAAATAACAGCGTTGGAGGCCAGAGTGGAGTACTTCATGTAAAGGAGCTAGAAATGTCTGTGAAGACTTCAAATTTTGGAAGGAAGAATGAGCTCTTCACAGACTTCATCAACAGTGGAGATGGTATCATTGATAACCTCTCATATACTTCCTTTGCTGTTAACCCAAATAGTCACTGTTACAAGCTCACTGTTTACTATAGCAGGTTATTACTAGTGTTTATGGGAATTCTGGTAGTGTTAGTAACAGTTCCTAGGCAAAGGGGCAATTGAATTTAAGGCTTACAAAAAGTCAGGGTAATAGTTTGTGTTTTTTCTTTGATAAATGGTTAATGATATGTCATCAGATTCTTTTATCTTAGAATAGAAATAGTTGTTGTCACCTGCCCAGGTTTTTATTGCCTGCAGGAGATTCCTGGGCTGTAAGAGAAGCTTAAGAATCTTAATGAAACAGAAGAAACTCTAAGTACTAAAAAAGAATTTTCTAGCACTATATAATGAATAAAAATAATAATTTTTACTAGATGTGGCTTTCAATGTCAGGTAAATAGTAGTACTTTTCACAAAATCATTTAAACCGGTTCATACTTCTATACAGCTGCCAAAATGACTAAAAAGATTTCTCCCGGTGTTTGCTAGTACACTGGGGTTGTTTTGTTATAGTTAATTTAGGGGGAAAAGTACTTTGAGTTAATGAAATAACAATGATTATTCAAGGTTTAATGCATCAGTATTGACCTACTGTGTTGGAAGCCGAATGATTCAATAATTGTATGAATTCATTAAATACGAGTTTTAAATTACTGGGTAACAGGGCTTGGCTATTCTGTGTGTTATTGTAACTCATGGCTTACCCATACTTCTCTTAATGCTCAGAAAGCTATGAGCTTTAGGTTTATGCCTGCTCTGGGGTTTGCAGTGTAACTTTTTTAATAGCAAACTGGACTTACATGGGCTATCTAACCCAAGAACCAGAGGGGATGTTGTGAAAGGGAACCCTGTGCACATTAGTTTACCTTGTTGCTGCAGCTCACCTTTTTCTAGTACCTTACTTGTCTTGCTTAAAGCAATGGTGCAGTTTGCTCTGTAGTTTCTATAGGACACATAAGCGCTTTGCATTCAAAAATCAGTAAGTTTCACTGTCTTTGAGCAGGTTGATACTTGTTTTAGTCTCCAGCTGTCAGAGCTACCTTTATCATTTCATTTTACACTACTTTTTATTTTGTTTTTATTTTTCTCTATATAGGTACTTTTTCATATGTTTGCATATGCATACATGTGTATGCATATATAGAGAGAGCATTTGTTTAGAGAGACAAAGAGACTGTAAATACAGCAGTTTTCATGCCCCAAACATGAAAGATTTTATTAAAACATGAAGAAATGGTTGTGTTGGTGTTAGTTTCCCAGAATGAGGGAATGTGCCAGTTGTTTATTATTCAAGTTCACAGGCTTGTGATCTTGAGTTTCTTGCTGCTTTTCTGCAAATACAGATAGTAGTAGGTGTGAATGTTACAGCCCTTTCTTTTTTGTGACTTTTTTCAACACTTTTTTCATGCTTTTGTCACCTCAAGTTTGGATTCTGCAAAGAGCTACAGCTTGAAGCAAAATCTGGAAACTGCAAGTAGAGTAAAGTCTGGCTGCCTTGTAGTTAAGTGGTTTTTCCCATAAGCAATGCATATTTTCATTCTACCAGTACATTTCCAGGCGAAACTTGGCTTTTTATACCTCTGAAGTGAGGCAGATTGCAGGGATCTATAGCACTGCCCTGTGAAAGACTTACGCACCAAATACCACTGGTAAAAATGGAGCCCTGTCAAATAATGAATTTGTGGATGTAAAATGTATTCATTTACCCTTTTCTGGACTTTAGTCATGTTCTCTGAACTTAAAAGTCATGGGTTCAGCTGGGCTTTTCAGCGTTGGCTTGACTTCCCCTTAGACTGAAGAGCTGATCCTTTGACTTTTCGAAGAGATTAAGGAGAGAAAAAGGGGGAGTACTGTGGCACTTTGAAGTCCTGATTTTGTGTCCAGAGTGAGATGCTGGATCCCATTGGCAGCTCTGGTGTTTGTTGCACCCGTTTATGAGACAGAAGTTGAGTGACAAGGAAGGAGAACAAGTAATCAAAACTAATTTTTCCCCAAGCCCAACCATGTTTTTTACAAATGCCACAAAATTGTTCTCAGAAATTTATATATGCTTCTTACATATTCAGAGATGGTTGGACGATTTTTTAGCGGACAGAAGGCAAATGTTGAGCTTAGGCAAAGGGAGTA
The DNA here is from genome assembly GCA_013398295.1 of Chionis minor. NCBI lineage: Eukaryota > Metazoa > Chordata > Aves > Charadriiformes > Chionidae > Chionis > Chionis minor. Next base: position 447,694 of record VZSF01001194.1, on the reverse strand, counting down.
GCCTTCTAGGGAGGGCGGTTGAATTTATCTCTTGGGGAAAAAAAAATCTGCTAATACTTCTTGATGTGGGGGTTGAAAATCTACCTTGCTGATAGACTTGAACATCAGTGTTGTCTAGTTTTAAAAAACTGCTGGAAAAGGAGCCACACATGATATCTTTTACAATCTGTAGCTGCTGCTTCTTTCTTCCCAGTGCTATGGGAATCTATAGGCAGATTTTGCAGTGGGTACCTGCAAAATCTCATATCTGAGGCATCTAGCATTCTCATGTCTAAGTGCCTCTGTAGAATCTTTGTCTCCTTCCTTCCTTCCTCCATGCCTGCCTGCCTGCCTGCCTTCCTTCAGAGTCACCAAATCACCAGGGTTGGAAGGGACCTCTGGAAATCATCTGGTCCAACCCCCCTGCCAGAGCAGGTCCACCTACAGCAGGTTGCACAGGATGACAAGGCATGTTTTGAATGTCTCCAGAGTCAGAGACGTCACCACGTCTCTGGGCAGCCTGTTCCAGTGCTCTGCCACCCTCAAAGTAGAGATGTTCCTCCTCCTCATGTTTGGATGGAACTTCCGAAGTTCAAGTTTGTGCCCATTACCTCTTGTCCTGCCACTGAAAAAAGACTGGTCCCCTCCTTTCTTTCTGTCTCTGGTTTCATATTATGTAAAGCTGATTAAAACCAGCAAATTCATTTTGGGTAGTGTTTGATACCTGTTAGTCTTAGCATTTCATGTAACTGGCTGTGAAGCATTTTGCCTGTGTTGCTAGATCCCTTTCCTCTGAAAACAAAAGAAAAAAAAAACCAAGTAAACAAAATGTGCTAGGACTTTTTTGGCAACATCTTTAATCTCAAGTTTGGCATTATCATACTTCCTAACAAATGCATCTATCCTGTCAGCTATCATGGAATGGAAGAGAGATTTCTCTAAGGAACATTTTTGCTGCCAAAGAGGGCAACGTAGAGGAAACTGTTTTGTTTTCATCTTTTCCTCTGAATACTTTGTTACCACTTCTTTAAAAGAACAATACTTTAATAGTAAGTTTCTTTTTGAACTCAGACTGCTCAGAGATTTTTCAGAGGGAAGAAGGGACAGAAATCCAGCTGACCAAAGGGCTATCATCAAGACATCCTTCCACAGCAGGACCAGATCAACTGTGCCTCAATTTTTTTAGTGAAATACTCGCCCAGGCTGTTTTCAGTAATTTCCAAAAGGGAAATTCCACACCCAATGTGTATAGCCTTTATTAATAAAATACTTCCAGGATTATTCTTTGTCCTGAACAAAGCATGGGAGAACTCCGAGAGAGTAAGGACTACAGTGTAGCACCTGGTGGGATGTATTCAGGGACAAGGGAAAGGGGAAGTGGCATTTAGACTCATAATGGTGACATAAGGCAGTTACTGAGGTAAATGACGTTTTCTTTTGTCAGTTTGGTTACCGAGTTCTTCTGCTCTTCAATCTTGACCAGGAGCAACATGATCTGATTTTGTATTTAGGCAGTGCCTGCCTTCATGTGGCTGAGCTGTCTGTTTCAAACTGAAAGTGATTGGAACTGTTTTTAATTAGTCTTAGGGGTGAGAGGAGGAAGGGTGGAAACCAGTCCCATGTATTGACTTAATGAGGATTCCAGAATATTTTTTTTTTTCATACCTGCAAACTGTTTGGAGCCAGGGACCAGCCTAGAGAGGGGGATAACAGTGAGTTCTGCTGCTTTCATGTGTGAGGGGGCTTATGAGAACAGTGGAAGTACTTCCACAGTGACTTCCTGACAACATGTGCCATGCTTCTGATCTGGAGAGGTATTACCTCTCTGGGAACTGCCCTTCCTGCCTTCACATGGAGTTCTTTCACCATTGCTGTCTCTCTGACCCCAGTCCTACAAAGAGACAGTCTTTCTTTTCTGCCATTTCCTACCCTTCACCCTCCCTTAAGTTACTATTTTCGTATACCTCAAAAGGCTAAAGCAAGTTTGGATTCACAGGGCTTGTGTATGTCTCAGTTCTTCCATTTCAGAACTGGATTGTAACTTCTGTAATTCTGTGCTGGCAAGAAGCAGCAGAAAGCTGCGTTGTCTCAAGAGCTGTCAGGAATTAAAGTTGTGATTCCCGGAATCAGTTTGTTGTTTCCCTTTCATTCCTAAGCTGATCGTTTTTACCAGTATAGTTTATTGCCCGCTTTGAACTGCCTCTGAAATATTCAAGGGAAGACTTAAATTCTTGCCAGCCTCTGTGATCTGCATAAGTGAGTGTTTGCATTACGTTGCACTGCCATATATTCTAGAGTGAGAAAACAAATGGAGTCTTTCCTCAATGCAAGCAGTGCTGGCAGGAAAAGTATTTCATATTGCCTTGACACCTGACTAAAGATACAGGGAAGAAGAATGATTTTTTTAAGAAGTTACTCTGGCATTATCTATTTGCAAACTACCGAGTGTGCTACTATTCAGGACATAGAGTAGAAAAAAGAAATTACCTATTTCATCAATCTTGTGCCTTAATAGCGTTTATTGCAGTAAAATACAAGATTGTAGAAAAAACTTTGCCAACTAGAATTTGTCATGCATTGACAAAGCATTTGTATATGGCACTTAATGATATTTCAGTAATTCATCCTGATCTAGGCTATTGACTCCTAAGAGAAATGGAGGAGAGCTGTCCAGTAGTAATTATCTATTAAGAATATTTATTCTAATAATTATTATCTATTAAGAATATTGACTATTGGCTAATGAAATAAAAAAGCAATAAGAACTGTTGTAATAGACCCGTCCCACTTCACGGTAATGAGTGGAATTGTGTGCTAATTATTTTTCTTCTGTTCTCCCCCACCCCCTCCTTCTTCCCCTGCAGAACTTTCCTTTTCGTTAGAGACGGTAACCCAAATAAACGGAATGTGCACAATGAGACATCTATGCACTTGCTGTGTATGGGACCTCAGATCATGATCTCGGAAGGAGCTCTTCACCCTCGCCTGACACGGCCCTCAGAAGATGACTGCAGAAGAGCAGATTGTCTGCAAATGATCCTGAAGTGGAAGGGAGCAAAGCTGGATGAAGGACAATACGAACGAGCAGCCATTGATGCTGTTGATAACAAAAAAAATACACCCTTGCACTATGCTGCTGCCTCAGGGATGAAAACCTGTGTCGAGGTAAAAGTTAATACATAATTACAAGTCTGTATATTGCTATTAGTAAATTATATACACAGTGTTTCACAGTGCTGTTTCGGGGAAAAAGAATCTGCTATAGCATATTGAATTAACCTTTTAATTCTGTTTTTTCATTAATTGTAAAAATGGCAAAGATAAACAGCCCAAAATGTACATACACTGTCTATAGAGAACTATAGAAAAAATGGATTACATATACATTAATTTCATGACAGAAACTGAGCACAAAGAAGGCTTATAAAAATTGGAAATAATTACAAGACTGTAACACTGGAGCAAAAGCTTTAAAGGTAGGCATAGGCATAACTATATGTTTAAAGAGAAGTGAAATAATTGCCTGAGAGAAAATTAGAATTCTCTTTATTTTGCTCTATAGCTGAGACTGCGAAATGCTGTCCGTGTTTTAAGAACAGGTTTGATGTCTTTAATTTACAGTGCCCAGCTTTTTTAGAGGATGCCATACATCTGTGCTAATATACTTCAATACAATGAATTACCTTTTTAAAAATGAAAACTTACTTTAATGTTTGTGAATGTAGTGGATAGTAATAAGTAATTGGGAATCGTAATGACTTTGGAAGTCTCACATGAAATTTATTTTTAAACTATACCAAGTAGTGTGGACTAGTATTTAATTATGTTGGTAATTTAATTTAAAGAACACAAGAACAGACATCTACATTTTCAAAAACAGCTAACATTTTCATAAGACTGTCTATTAGAATATTTAGATTTGTGTTTTGAATGGTAATGATTAGTTCAGAGTTCAGCGTTTATGTGTAAAATGTGGGCTGTTTTTCTGATGTGTGTAAGTTCATTGAGACTACACTCTTGAACTTAGTGTCATCAGCAAAGTTTATCACTTAATTATTCACCTGCTTTTGTAGATAACTTCTGTATATCTTAAACAGTTAGGTTCCAGCACCTGTGGGACTTCTCTTGTGACCCCTCTCTGCAGTAAAAACTGACACTCTCTTAGTACTTTCTGATTTTCTCTAGAGCTATTTTTAGTATTGGTGTTACTTTTACCACCTTCTAATCTTGTACTGTGACAGATATAAGCAATGAACTGCATATTGTAATAAATAGTTCAGAAATTTTATATTCGAGTTCCATTAGGACTCATGAATAAATACCATCTGGTGCTGGGTATTTTTATTAGTATTTCGTTTATTGGTTGTTCTAGAACCTCTTGTGCTGAGACATCAATTTGAAACAGACTTGCTTTTGTGTTCTTCATAAGGCATGTGTGGTACAGCCATAGAGAATCTGTATTCCAACAACTCACAGCACTTTTCTGCTTAATGTTTTTTGAGATTGCTTTTGCACTTTGTCCCGCGACCAACTTTACAAGCACATTGACAGAATTACCGTGTGATGTCTTAAAATTATTTATTATGAGTTATTAGGCACTTGGCATACTATTCAGAAAAACATTCAGAACCTTCTTTATTGTGATTTTACATTTACCTTTTCCAGACTTTGTTCCTTACATTCACTTCATCTCGAGACAACTTCAGCTTCTTATTTACTATATGATGCTGTCCCCTTGTTCTTCCTTCACAGATTCTTCCGATGTTTCTAGATTTTTTTTCCACTGTTCTATTGAGTACTACTTTTTCAAAGTAGGCAGTGGATTATTTGTCTTTTTTCTGCTTTGCAAGAACAGTGAATCTAAGTACATACTGGGAGTTGTTATTGAGTGGTTCTGTGATGGTAACATTTTGAAGTAGGTCTTGTAGACTGCTCTGGACAAAGTCAGGAGTTTCTTCTCCCCTCATGTGTTTGCTAACTAGTTTGTCTATTATTTAGTCACTTCTGTGTAGTCTGAATTTCTAATTTAAGCATCATGTATTAGCATAGCATTTTCTCAGTACACTTGGGAGACATGGTGACTGAAGTTCCCTTTATTACTATTTTTTTTATTTTGCCCTTGCAGCATTTCTGTTCTTGGTCAGCATGTCGCTTTTATTGATGCAGTTTTGGTCAGATTGTCACTAAAGCTTTTTTTGTTTAAATACAGAATGGTATTCCACTGGGATTCTCTTGTATTTGTTGATAGTTTATTTATCTGTGGGTTTGGTTTGTGGGTTTTTTTAGAAAAGGTAAATAGCACCCCCAATACTGTGAACTTCTCTGTGATTCTTATATAATATGTTCTGTGGTGTTACTTTGTTAACACTGTATTCTGTCAAGCCTCCAGACACTGTCTGAAAAGTCTCATGTAAAATCTGTCATTTCAATTCCCCAGCCTTAGCTGTGCACCATCTTGAACTGGATGCTCTTTTTTATCTTCTGGTTTTTCATTAGTACCCTCTTTAAAAGTTCAAATAGTGTCTTTTAATTTCAAATAGCCTTTTCAAATTTCTTTCATTCTGTTAGTGTAAAGGTCGTCCTTCCTAGTTTCCTGAGCTACTAATGAAGGGAAACGCAGCTTCCTTATGCCATTTTCTTTGCTATAACTTAAGCCTCTGCCTCTGTGGTCCCTTAGTACTGAGAAGAATTAAGAGGGTGCTGCTGTTAGATGCTGATATTTAACCTCCAAGTATCACAGCCTAAATCTTGCCCTGTACCTTCTCTCGTCTCTGTTCCATGTTGTTACAGCTCCGCAAGCTCCATGCTAGCAGTTTGTCTTCGACATGTCCCTAGAAATTATTTACACACTTACTGATTTCCACTAGAAGAATTAGGGTTAGGGTTTGCTATTTAACAACCTCTTTGAGCAAAGTTGTTGAAAAACACTCACATAAAATCTTCTGACGTGAGAATGATTGCTTCTGGTAGAGAAATGGTAAACAGAAGAAAAGTTTAGTAAAAGTTCAGCAACCAGTTTCCAACATATTTCATTTTCTGGTATTTACAAGCTTGCTTACGCACATATGTGAAATATTATGTCTATTACACTGATTTATAAAGTGCTTACGCTTGGACCCATGTTGATACGTACTGGGGGGGAAAAAAGGAAAAAAAAGAACAATTACGTTATCCACAGAAACTGTTATTTCTTTGTCTTCTGTCTCTCTATCTACACTTGAGATCCCCAGGTAACTTAGACTTCAGATTTGCAAGGGATTTGAGCGAGGAGTCTTCTGCCTCAATCATCCTGCCTTCGCACCCCCAAATAGGGCTATACGGTGCTATTAGAGGCAGACACAGTTGCTGGAAAGTTTCAGTTTCAAGACCATGAAGCAATGGGCTCACACAGTAAGGTCCAGGTAGACTATAATGTTGGAAAGAATCACAGTTGCTGCAGAGCGAATTGTGGTTCTGGAGCTGGGCTGCAGCTTTTAACTGCAGACTGTAAAATCAATTGGTTTTAAATTCACCATGAAAGTTCATGGTCTGTGTTTCTTCACAAATTATCGTTCTATTTCTCACTGTCTGTGATATGATTCATTAGATGAATCCAGCTACTAGACTGCTGGTTCCCCATTTAATTATATAAACTGGGTTATCTTATCATGATGATACATACTGTTCAGTTGACTAAACCATCTCAGACTCTTAATTTGCGTTCAGTTTGTCATTGAAGAAGAATTTACAGTCTGATCCACATGGATTGCTGTTTGCCAAAGTTTGGACACAGTTATGTAGTCTAATTAGCCATGGTTTCTACTTTAGAAACATAGAGTACATCCCAAGTTCAAACTTTGTTATGTGCCCTCCATAGCGTAGAAGACCTTGGATCCTAAGATTAGTATCCGAGATATCTTAAGTCCTCTGGTATAGTCTGTAGTCCTTCTAACTCCTTCAACAGGAGCAGGATTATGAACAGGAACACTACATTAGGAACAGCCTGAAAGGAATTTAACAATGATGTCTTTGTTCCTGGAAGAATTTGAGGATTAAAATTCTTAACAAAAAAAAAAAAAGGAGAGTAAAAACTGAATTGCCAAATCCTCAAGACATCTTCCACTCTCTCCAGTAAAGTGAAGGTTACTCAGAAGCCCAGGACTGCCTTTTGCCCAGTTTTGTGGTGGTTACTCTCACCTCAGAGCAGCATTCCTCTTTAATTGTCTGCTTCTTTTCCCATAACTTTTCAGGAAAACCGCAGCCTTGTATCTTCCCCTATCCCCACCACACCCACATAAGGAAAGGAAAAAACATAGGCCCTTGTGGGTTAACCACCTACTAGTTGATTTGTTCAGCGTTGATAGTCAAACGTGTTGTCTTGATACTTCTCTGATACTTCTCTATTCACGTGTTAAATGTATCTTCTGAGCAGAACAGCTGTGTGGAACCCATTGCTAAAGATAGTTTGGACAAACTTAATGTGCTTAACTCCAAGTATTGAACAGAAAAAAGACATAACTTTCATGCTGAATAGATTTGATTTCCTGCACATATATTCCACTCTATCACAACACATTTGGCATATTAAATGGCATTTTTTGCGATTAAGTTATTAATGCGATTATATAAATTATTAATCTTCTTTAAATTACTTGAGACACGAGTCTTTTTAACAGTGCTTCCAGATAAGTATGGCATCATTATTAAAAATGTGTTGATTTGCATATTCCTCATCTTGCAGATTAGATTTTGAGCTGCATAGGTCTGTGGAGTGTTCTTTCAAGTATGATTATTATTTTTCTTACTTATAAGGTGTCTTAGTTGCCTCAGTTAAATTTCTGTTTGGAGTTTAAAATGTACAGACAGAATGTGAAACTCAAGGAAGTTTTGACAATATTGAAATAGAACAAGGTAGCCATAGGCTGGGTATCTTGATAATTATCCGAGTATTATCTATTATTTCTGCCTGATACTCTGCTGTGAAGATAAAATATGGTGTCATGCTTAATGACGCTAATATCTTCTCAACTACATCTTGTTATTACACTGGTTTGTGGGTTTTTTGGGTTTGCATTCCTTTTTATTTTGGAGAATGTGGAGAAAGTTTCCAAAGAATCTACAGGAGTGATTTGTAAAACACATTCTGTGTTTTACAGTGAGAAGTGAAGGAAATACAGTCTGCTGAAGAGAAAAGTAAGAAGTGACTGATCATGATCTAAAAAGTTTATGTGGAGAACAGATCATTTTGAGGAATTTTTTTTTTTTTTAGAAGTGTAATAATTAGAAGCTGAGTTTTTAAATACCCTGGCTAAAAATACAGGATAGTGTTACAGCGGTCATGATCTGAAGGCAAGATAATGTTTATAGATTTTAGTTTTATTTAGAAATAAGATGAATTATTTTAGTAGTGAATGATTGTCCTGTGTGCTCCATCGTTAGAAGTTTAACACGTGTTATAAAGATGTCATAGTAAATCAGCAAAATGGTCCACCGTTGGCCTTAAATATCTGTGGCATTTGTTGTCCTTGCTTATATTGGATCAGTTTATAGCAGGAGGCAAGGTTGGCAAGGTAATGAGAGCAGAATAATTAGCCTTTATTAGCTAGAGACTGCATTTCTGGGTGGTTACTGGCAAGAGACAAGGTTGGTGAAATTATTAGGATTATTAGAATTAGAATTATTTTGTTTCACTTTTCTCATGTCCTCATAATTAAGATAGAGCTACCGGTAGTATTATGTGCTGTCTCTGAATTGGTACCCCATCTTCTGTCCTACTCAAGGAATCTCCCACTTTCTGTCACCGCCAGCGTACCAGCGCTGGGAAGAATGGTGGAGTTATACCCATATATGAAGAATATTTAAGGTGTTTCTAGTTCCATCTTGCCAGGTGCTTGAGGACCTCTGGCCCCTCATTTTCTATGGAGCACTGACCATACCAGTAGAGTAGAATTTTAGTGTTTAAAACCTAACAGACACATTGTACAGCATTGCCTTGTAATATATTTCTGAGATTTTGTGGTTCCATGGAATTACGGTGGGTATAGGTATAATTATGTGTGAAATCAAGCAGTACTTTATTTAATAATAGAGCACCTTTGTTTCCCAAAGATCATTGCTATTGTATTTGTCTCTTCTTTCTGTTTTTCATGTTCTTTTTTTTGTTGTTGTTGTTCTCTTATCTGACATGTCTTTTCTTCAGGGCATTATTAGAGTTGGTAATTAATAACTGTTTACATTGACATTTTACTTTTCAGCTTCTAGTTAAACATGGTGGAGACTTGTTTGCAGAAAATGAAAATAAAGATACCCCTTGTGACTGTGCAGAGAAACAACACCACAAAGAGCTGGCTCTTAACCTGGAATCTCGAATGGTATTTTCACGTGATCCTGAAGCTGAAAGCATTGAAGCTGAATATGCTGCTTTAGACAAAAAAGAGGTCAGAGGATACTTTAAATTTGGGGTATTTTATACATTTATATTTGTGGCAATTACATTGTGACAATATTCTGTGAAGTATTTCAGTAGGTACTGTACTTTGTACTGTGTATTTGTAAACCACTTGATTTTGACACAGCTCGTTATAGCTTTCATGTTTAGCTCAGAGAACACAACAAATACATTGTCAAAACTAAAGAGGAGTTTCATTCGTATACTTAATGATGTGGACTGTCTTGGAATTGTTGAAGGCTGTGAGACTGGAGGAAACACAGTGAGGCCAGTAAGCTACAAAAGAGTTTCTCTAGAACAAACCTTTTTTACATATTTTTTATTTCTTAAGATGCCTTTCTGCTTGTAAAATGAGAGCAGGAGAAATTCTGAAAGGGAGAAAATTTGTAGGATAGAATAGGAAAATGTTCTGGTGGATCTTCCTAGACTGAGACTGCGTTGAATGTCACTAAAAAGCAGATGAATAGTGCGGGATTTCAAAGCAGTGCATTTACTTTCTTGTTTTGTAATATGATGCCTGAAGCTGCTGCACACCAGAACTTGTATGAAAAACAAGTAATAACAGGTATTGTTATTCTGAAGTCAGTTTTTGCAAGAGAGAGACAATTCACTGACACAAATTTGCTTGAATTCTGGTATGCCTTACAGAATACTGTGGTTTGATAAGGATAACTTGACCAACAAGATTCTGAGCAAAAGTTCCCTCCCTGCATCCGTTACCAGATTTTAATTAACTAAAATTCTAAATAAGAATACGTAGACAAATTATATGATTCAGTAAATATTACAAAGTTATTCTGTGTAAATTAAAGGGCAATAGATTTCTGTATGGCTGCTGCCTTCAAAAGCGGCACGGCCTTGCCTTTTACTAGCTTAGCCAATCTGTGACCTAATGACACTTAAAAGAAAATTCATTCAGATTTAGATATGAATAGGCTTAGATCACCTTGACTGTTTCCCTGAGAAATGCCACGCATGGTCACTTTTATTTGGAAGTAAGAAAGTCTTTGAGCTGTTAAATTAATTTTTTTACTAGTTTTCTTGAATAAATTTAAATATAAACAAGCTTAATTAGATTGTTTACTCCTAGATAAGAGGTTTTGAGATGAAGCTTAGTGTACTTGAATTGTACATTGAAATAACAAATGTAATTAACTCATTTTAGTTTCTCTGAATATTCCCATATAGAGACACCCAAATTGTTGTAAGAGTATCGTTTGAAATTGTATTTGCTCTGTTGGTAAAGCCACCACAAGAAGACTGCTGCAGTTTTCTGCCATGATGGCAGTTTACCACTCCTTTGGTTGTACAAATACAACTATTTGGATAGTTATGTTGTCAACTGGATCATAGCAATTATTTGGCTTAAAAGAGGAAAAAGTTTTGAAGAGTGGTAATACGTAACTGTTTTATTTAACCTGAGTAATTTTTATCATTATATTTATACCATCAGTTTGCTGGCATAGGCACCAGCACAGCTGAGAGAATAGTGAATTTACAAATATGGGTGTGGCAAATCAAGAACCGCTTCAACAGGCTTTTTGGCAAGAGAAAGTAATGTCTTGTGACTGTTTAAGGCAGATGCTCAGCGCAAAATCAGCTTAAAAACTTGACTGGGGGACTCGAGTAAAAGGTAATTATGTTAATTTGGGGTCACTTCTCTGGGACTGTTAAAAGATGCCGTCCTGTTCCTCATTTGGCTTGTTTTTAGAGCGTGAGAACTGAAATGCAGGCAGGCCTGCAGACTGAGATCTGTCTGACATACCAGGCCAGCTTTTCCACATGTTCTAAAGATTCACAAGGCAAAAAACGTCAACCTGGAATTTGGTAAACTGATTGGTTGTCTTGGGGCTTCACACAGAACAATTCCGCCTTCACATACTCCCTTCTTTCCCCTCCCCACCCTTTTTTTTTGTAGTTTTTCAGTGGGACAAGTTCTCTAACTTGTGTAACTTCAAAAGCGCAAGTGCTAGCACAAGAGAGATGCCAAGAGCATGTAGCCATGAGAAGTTCATTTTTCAGTCTTAGCCCTCAGAGTGGCCAAAATCAGTTAAAAAAAAAAAAACAAAACACAGCCTTAGAAGAATTAGCACTAAGCTGCAACCCAAATGACTGCATGTCCTCGTCTTCTGGGTCTGTGGACAAATGTCTGAGATGGGCAGTGACAGCCGCACTTACCACTGGCTATGGTGATGCCTCCAGCTGTTATCTTAATGGGGCATGAGAAGTAAGGCAAAAGCCTTCAGTAGAGCACATATCCTTCAGCAAAATTGGCCCTCAAAGATGGTCCTCTACTTTTTTTCTCTCAATTTCATTTTAAAAAAATACTGAATGCTGAGGGAAGCGAGTGTGCAAACTGCTTGTTTAACATAGTATTTAGATTGTAATTGTTTGGTGATGCCCTTTAACATCCTTCCAAAACACAAAAAATTAATTGATAAAGAATTAAAAAACTTTGGAACACCAAGAAATGCATTTTCAAAGTCATTTCATCTCCTGAATGAAGGTTAGAGGAAAAGATAAAACATCTGAAAACCATGAATAGGATTTCTTCCCAGGCAAAACAGCCAAACCAGCTTAACTCTGATGTTTATGATATGCTCAGTAGTATCTGGAATGAGTGTACCCAATACTTCCCCTTCCAGACCTGCCATGTTTACAGCAGAAAGTAACCCTCTTTTTCACACAGAGCAAAAGATTTTTGTAGTGCTCTGTGCGGTGTCATTGAATTAAGTGATTACACTCAGAGTAACAGCAAAGCTTTGGTTTTGATCTTGAGAACTAGTTCGTGTTGTTCTTCACGTTGAAATATTACCAAGGAATTACGTGAGTGCTCATGTTTAAAATTGAAACACTTGTACTGGTGGAAAAAGTAACTTGCACATGCCTCTGTTTCATTCCAGAGGCTCTCAAGCCGTTAAGAAATACAGATTGCTGAGTAGACCCACATTCCAAGTTTGAGAGCCCGACTGCAAAGAGCTGTCCATCTTCCAGCAGTTCAGTTTACTCTTTCCACAAGGGTTTCTGAATAAAATCCATTTCCATCATACAGTTACCCAACCTTTTAAAATCTCATTTTACTACAGTACTCCCTGAAGCATATTTCTAAAGCAGCATTTCTATTTTATTTTAGTTTTAGTACACTTCAGACATTTTTGGTGATCAAATTATAGACTGCAGTTAAAGATGGGTGGCAAATAGGCCCTAATAGTTTTGAAACACAAACATGATTGTTAAGTGTGTTTCCACAAAATGCGGTTTGGAAGGACAACAATGTACCAACACGCATATAATCTGTATTTCCCTGTATAAAATGGAAATGCTAAATATTTTAAGAATGGAGTATGAAGTGTGACTCTTAACATGAACGCTGTAGTTAGTGGTAGCAAAAGAAGATCCACCTAGGCCGTGTGGGCAGATGTGGGCAGTGGAAAGGGTATTAGAAAACAAGCCTGGAGAGTATTTCAGATAACCGTCTCTGTCTTCATTCTTTTCTCTTACTTTGTCAATTAACAATCTCCAAAAAATACCTCTGTTATTTAAAATCTGAGTTTATACTTATCTTTTAAATCTAATTGAAATTATGCTAAATAATATGACTGTAACGGATTATTTTTTAAACTGCTTCTATAGATTTCGGTTGTTCTATTTGCACAGTCTTTTAATTTGCTGTTTATTCTAGGATGGGAGCATGTTTGTCTTGGTGGTGTATCCCTGGAAGATAACAGGCACCTTCATTTCGGTCACATCATGCAGTGTGTTAAAATTACATAAGAAACACCTGGGAATGAGCAGTACTTCAGAGCAGATCATCCAGAACAGTTTTGGCTCTCAGTCAGACTCAGTGACATTGTGCAGTAGCAAAGTATATAATTTCTTAGTTCATTTTACGTATGTGCCACTGAATACCGTAGAAATACACCGCTAGTGAGCGTATCACAGATTTATCGAGTGTGTAGTGATTGGAATGGTTTTCTTCAGGTCCAGAATTGATGTTATGTAAATATGTATATAATGCAAATATCATAAATAAAAAGAGTTATCTAAAATTATTAGAATGTACTTTATGTGTACAGATAGAGAATGGTTTATTAAGTGAAAGGAGAGAAGGGGCCTACAGGTAGTTAACATCTATATACATTTATACACACAGAGTGCATATACTTGAAAGAGTTAAATGGAATGTAGATTTTTTTTTTAAATATATGACTCCATTAACTATAGAATTCCCTCCACCCATAAAGGAGGAAATGAACTGTTAAAATATATCAGCTTACATATTAAAAGTACTTTCAGGAGAAAAACAATTATATAGTCTATAATATCTAAATATTAGTGGTAAAAAATCGAGAGAAAATAGTTTAAAAGAAGGACTCTTGAGAATACAAAGGTGTTGAAATCTGTAATGAGAAGCTCACCAATGCATTATAGTAACACAAGTAGTATATTCCAAAATCACTGTATAGTTAAATGATACTGCCTTTTTCACAGCAAATACCAATAAAGAGCTCCTCCATAATGAGTATTAAAGGAGGTCTCAGCATCATAAGCTGTAATGAAAGTCCTTTGAAGTATATGGCAGTGCAGAGATAAGTTGTCAGTGTCTGAAGTAGTTAAAAGCAAACCTCTATGATATTACATGGAAACATGATATTACATAAAGGATATATGTCCTTATAACTAAAGACTGTGTCTTCACAAGTCTGTACAAGATTGTCTTGTGCACATTAACATTTTTGAGGGTTCTCATTGTATAAAGCCTTCACTTTGGAATTTCCAGATTAAGCTACTTAGCAGCACCAGCCTAAAATTTCCTTTCTTTCAACTTCTTCTGTGGGCTCATGCGTTATTTTATGAAATGAATGTCTGAAGTTTCTAACACATTCCTAAGAAATATTTCCCTCATTACTTAAAAAGATAAAATTAGGATTCTTGAAAACTGCAGGATACAAAAATCCCTGCTGGGCTGTGTGGAATGCTCCAGCTGAGATAATAGTCTGTTGCTCAAGGGGGATACTTGACAGTGTTTGACCTAGAACCAATCAGTTAAATATAATTTTGAGCATATCTGCATTTCAGGATAAAATATTAGGTCCTAAAATATGCATATATGTTGCAGGTTTAACGGAGGAGACCTTTTTTTTATGATATACAAGGTCTTCAAGAATGGAGTACTGTTGTGCTGACAAGGCTACTTCTTTTGCTATTGCAATTGAAAATGAAGTTCAGATTTGGTCAAGACGATTTACTCTTCCATTTTTTTTGCAGTATATTCACGCAGTTATAATCATTCAGGCACCCAGCTGTTTGTATCCTGTGTCTCTGACATGTTTTTGTAAATGATCTCTTTTGTAAGAAATTAAGTAGGTCAGTCAAATTCCAGCATGCTATGAATCAAGTGGCCCAGATTTATTTCAGTGCAAGCCATTAACGTTCAGATTGTCCCTTACTGAATCATGCGTGATCAGCAATGGAAGGACATACAGAAACTCCCTGAAGTTGGGCAATCAAGACAAAGGTCAGGACACTCACAGTCCATTTCTCTTCTGCTTCTCTTGCTTTGTCAAACAGGACAAAGACTCAATGCAGAGCCATGGCACCATTACTCTTGCTGATCACAAAGTTTCTAATACCAAGAAATTCCTGTTTATTTTACTGAGTAGCTAACAGAAGAGGTCCTTGTAGGAGACAGTTATATTTTTAGATGCATTTTATAGAGTTTATTATGATACCTAGAATGTAGGAAGCATGCTATGTTTTTGGAGTAGGTGTCTCAAAAGAACAAAATCGTTTAGAAGTCCATTCTCCCCATCTCTTCTGCCTTCTGCTTGCTATCCTCAAAGGATTATGCGCAGTCGACTTTTACGTAGATTGTAAACTTCCAAGGACAGAACCAGTCATTTGCTTCATGCCTATGTATGTATGCATGCGTGTGTGTGCATATTATATAGTACTGGCCTATGCTCTACTTAAAATAAGATAGAGACAGTAAGTAATAATGATGCGTGGTCTTAGCTGTGGTTATCTGTTATGGCTGCTGCTCTGTGTCCTTTCTCCTCCAAACTGGTGAAGACATTCACCATTGGTGGCCAGGTTCCTAATTAGGCCTGAGCACGTATCAGTTTTATGTCAAATGTTTTAAATCTTTTGTTTGCTATCCTTTACGTAAATAAAAACAGTGCATGTAAGAATAATTTTTTTTACATGCCCTTTCTGTATCCATTCTCTGTACACATCCATTTGTTTTTCGACCTTTTGGGCATTTTCCCTGTGCGACACTACCAAGTGTATTATTTGCTGTCATGTTCTTCCTTTCTTAGTTTTAAGAAGGAGTCTGCAAAACATGTGTATGCATCTCCAGTATCTTGGTTGGAGCTAATTCAGAATCCTAAAATTACTGCCTTTTTGTTTTTCTAATTTGACCTTTTTAAAACACTGTAATAAGGGGATGGAGCTCCAGACCAGGAAGGCAGCTGGGTGATCTGCTCTGACTACGTAGGGCCATCAGAGTGCATGCCCACTGTTTCTCAAAGACAGTTTTGACATCTTTATGTACAAAGAATCCCATCTGGAAGCCATCTGGACACAGTCCTGGGCAGCTGGCTCTAGGTGACCCTGCTTGAGCAGGAGGGTTGGGCCAAATGATGTCCACAAGGTGCCTTCCAACCTCAACCATTCTGTGTTTCTGTGAACCTCTAACTGCATGTCTCATCTATGCTGTTCATTACTGACTTCTCCATTTTTGTCAGGGTTGATATTGCCTCAAAAGGCCTCTACCTGATTCTGTTCACAAATGTACCTCTTCTTACTATCTAATGTCTCAATGTGTCCCCCTCCAGGTCAGTTCAAAGGTAATAGGTCTCAATTCATGTATAAAGTTAGTGTCAGAGGATCTCTGTGCAACGTATGTTAACCTGTCCTTTCTCTCACTCTCTCTTGAAATTCTTAGTTCAAATCTGGTCATGCATTCTCGTACCCATGCCACAATATCTGAGGTTTAATCACTTCAAAATTCAGCTGGATTCTGTGAAAATCTAGCTTTTTTGAGAGAGAGTGAGTCAATGTTAGGTTAGTTCATCATTTGAACATGGCCTCCAACTATAATGTAGAACTCTAGAGATAATGTCTTTTGGATTTTGAAATGTACAAGGATCACACTGTAAATATTGAGAAATGACAGTGTTTCCGTATCGCTTTGCATGGTCATTGGTTTACACAATGAATAAATTTTGTCACGTATTACCTCACAGCTGGGAGGATGGTCAGTAAAAGTGCTCTGAATGTTTTCATTTTAATACGGAATTAGAGACTAACTGGAAAATATTGCTGGACATAAATTGCCTTTCTTCTTCTTCTTCTCAAAGCCATATGAGGGGCTAAGACTTCAGGACCTGCGAAGGCTTAAGGATATGCTGATTGTGGAAACTGCTGACATGCTCCAAGCCCCGCTCTTTACTGCAGAAGCTCTACTTCGGGCACATGGTAATCCAAAACCTTAGAGACTAAAGAAACTGTTTTCAGCAAAATCAAAATTGCAGTTGGATGTTTACTTTTCATTTCCAAGGAAGAGAAAAGTAATGGTTAATCAAAGAAATGCAGCTGCAGTATGTGAAAAAGCATTGAGGCAGATGGAGAAGCTGATAGGAAAGTGATTCAAAGTAGGAATTATGGAAGACATTTAACTTAAACAGTGTGGAGAAACAGGGCTTTCCTATTTTAGTGAGAGACACAAAAGTAGAATTTCCATGGTTTTATATGTCAGAAAAGTCAAATTTATTGTACCTATTTTTGTCAGACCATTGGTTCTCTGCCACTATATATTTGTGTGTAAAACTGGATAATTTTTTTTTTAAATTTTTTTTTTGTTGCAATAAAAGCAGTCTGACCATTGTAATAAATGGTTGCAAATTGCCTTGGGATTTAAAGCGTACAGTTGTATGTCCTTTGAAGGATTTTTGTAGTTACTTTTAATACAGGGTATACTGTATATATATCTGTGACTAGTTTAATTTGACTGAAATCCGTCTGTGCTCTTGTCGTGTAATTTAAACTGGGGTTGTCAAAATGGGGATAGCCTGAATTCAGCCTGTTCACGCCAGACAAAAGTATCTCTGAAACTCAGTGGAAGCTTTAGGCTTTGATTCAGTGATTCAAAACTTAAGCTTACAGGAGCACCTACATTGTTACTATATGTCAAAGGAACTACTCAGGCCGTTAATGGTTTGCGTGCTCATCACCACATTGCTGAATTAAGCTTTCATATCCTGTTTTTTTTGTGGTCTCCTTGTGGAAATAAAAGGGGGAGGGGAAAGTGAAAAAGGAAAATACTCTTTTAAACCCTCAACATTTGGCAGTTGCATGAGGAGTTGTGGCACATGAAGCACATCTCTTTTGTATTATTTTCAATAATTGGTATTTGTGTTCCTTATAACATGAACTTGTGCCAGTCTGGTGATATTTAAGGCACAGTCTTTGCATATATGTATGCTATTTTGGATTCTCGGAGTACTCTCACTAAGGCTGAATACTACCACATATTTGATCAAGTGGGTAGGCAGATTCTGTAACCTGTGCAGATATTTTGATGAAGAAAATGGTGGCAATGCTGTTCAAACTCACAGCACAGTCCATAATAAGTCCAAAAGCAGTGAGGTTGATGTAAACTGTGCAGAAATGTCTGCTGGTGTTCAGCAAGCAGGAACTGAAAGTTGAGAAGAAATCAGTCTCTGTTGGAAAGGTCATTCTACTGATGTTGCCTTAGTGATGTAGCAGTAACTTAATGCAATTGGCCACCATGGAGAAAGAAGCACAGACAATTTGCAAGTCATGAGAAAGTCAACTGTTTTGCCTGTAGCTGTAGTCATACACTGGAAATTATTCAATTTATTTTATTTGAAACGAAGATGTAGAATTGGTTCAGCCTAGTAAAGGGTATAACGGAGCTATTTACAAAGGCTTAGAGAACTGGGAAACATCAAATGACAAATTGTAATGTTTTTGCATTTAATCTTGAAATTCATAAAAGAATAACATGAAATCTTAACATAATTCACACTTAATTTATGAAAAGCATGTTCTAGATTCTTGGAAAGATCATTCTTATATACTACTTTTAATAGTTTACAGGCACGTAATATTTAATCTAACAAACTTTGCTTTCTTTTATTGTACAAATATGTCAATTTATTGACACAGACTCTAAGAGTTAATAGTGGTTTTTTCTTTCCTTTTTTTTTTTTTAAATTAAGAGGCAGAAGTACGTAGAGTTAGAGCCAAGATAAAAAATGTTACGGCAGTCATGAAAATAAATAATTGTACAGTTTTTCTGCAATTCAGCAAATATAGCTACCTCATATTTTACTAAAACTCATAAGTTAATAAAGAAAATACATTCAGTAGCATGTCTTAACCATGGGTAATTTTAAAGATACAGTAGAAACAAAGGAGCTCAAGAAAACTTTTAACAAATGAGTTTAGAAGACAATTAGAGGACAATTATGAATAAAAGTAAAGCATTCAGTAAAGCTTAATTATAGAATAAAAATGCAGTAAGAATTATGAAATATTTTTTACAATCAAGTGGGGTTTTTTTCCTTTCCCCACCCCCCAGAAATACATTACTCTTATATGCACATGTAATGACTGGTAGCTCATTAGGTCACAAATCCTTTTGTAATCCAGTTGGATCTTGGTCTTCTTCCTTCATTTGTAGCACTTGGCTTCATCTTCTTAAAAAACCACAGTAGATAAAAGTGAATTCATATTGAACAATTACTTTTTTCACAGAAAAGGAAAATACTGAAAATTCTGTGGTGGGAGGGTGTTACATTTTGATTTGTCTCTACAAGTCACTGTAGTTCTTGTTCCTGATTGAGTCGCTTAGCTTGGAGTTGCCTACAATTGCTGTAAATAATTAATAAAAATAATTTTATTTAAGACTGATATTACAGGGAAAGGAGGTGCTTGCGATGCAATTATTTACATAGATACATTGCATTATGTGTTATCTTGGAATGTGTTTGTAAAATTTAATGTTTAAAGTTTACACTTTATCATATTTATTTATTTCTAAATATTTTAGCTTAGTGTTTATATATACTTAGAGGCTGCGGTTACAAAATATATTTTAAACATTGTCAGCTGCATAATTTCCTGTATCTGTGTATTTGTTGAAGACTGGGACAGGGAGAAGTTACTTGAAGCATGGATGTCTAATCCGGAGAACTGCTGCCAGCGTTCAGGGGTTCAGATGCCAACTCCCCCTCCAAGTGGGTACAACGCCTGGGATACGCTCCCTTCTCCGCGAACCCCACGCACTACTCGCTCTTCTGTAACGTCCCCTGATGAAATCAGCCCCTCACCAGGAGACCTTGAGACAGCTGTGGTAAGTTTATTAATAGACTGAAGCTAACGGTGCAAAAGAGCTTATTTCTAAACATAGCACACCTACATGGACAGGAGAGCTGCGTTGTCATCTCATTCTGAAAATGTGCTTGTGAAGGTCTGGCGTGTTTCTCTTTCCAAAAGTGATGAACAGAGAAGTTGCTGACATCTCAAACATTCTATATAAAAACACAATCAAGCATCTGGTAAATATAAAGCACTCTGTTTTCACCTTGGCTGTCACTCATAAAGTAGCGTTTTGGCCAGCTACAGTCCATCACTGCATTTGGCTCTCTCAAGCTTCTCTTCTCATCTCCTACTTACCAAGATGTTTACTTTCAATGTATCCATTTCCCTGAATGTACTCAGTGCTGTGAACCCTGCCTTTTGAAAAATTTTTCTTTAGAAAACAAAATTCTCTTTGTCTGCATTTTGAAATGTCAGCCCACTAGTGTACTGTAAGCTTGTAATTACTTTTACTATGTGTGGGCTGCTTCAAGCGGTTTACAAGGCTATTGCAAATTTGAAATATGAAAGTGCCTTTCATTAAAATCAGTGTGGTTCTTTTGGAAGACAGAGTTTTCTTTTTAATAATCTGCAGCTGCAGCATTATAAAACTTCTGCTCCATGACCTAAGCATTTTTCTGGAGTATTATATGGAGTCTTGCAAATGGATCATCCCTGGATCTCATATTAAAATTAAGATTTTGCATTCCTGCATATAAAATTTTTTATTTCTTTAATTGTAAAATGCTGAAAAAGAAGCTATAAAGAAGGAATAATGCTATTGTAGATTTATTTACATTAGCAGTTAAATATTGTCCAGGAATATTTCCTAATTAAAATACGTAATGAAAGATAACTTTTCTTCAGGTTTACATTGTTGTGCTTTGTTTGTCATTGATGATCCGTAAGCCAGGAAGGCAGGTTTGGATAATGGTTGCCATTCTAGGTCTAGTGTGTCTAAATCCAAATCCAGAGTTATACATTTAGTATTCCTGTTCATTTAAAAATCTTACGAAGAGCTGTCAAAATAATATTTTCAAAATGTTGTTTGTAAAATAATACATATTTTTCTGAAGTCTGTCATTCTGGCAAGAAAATGAAAACTTAAAGGAATAGATAAAATAAAACCACAAGCTATAAAGCTCCTTTTCAGATTTTGCATTTACATCCTATCTTATAATTAAAATTGTGCCAGTAGATGTTCTGTACTGGATATTTTGAACTCAGGGCTTCATGAAATTCCTTGTTTTAAAGTTACATTTTAAACACAATTGAAAATTCTATAAATTTAATAGTGAACATTTTTGATGCATTGTCAGCTTCTAAAATATTTAATTTTGGCGAGACAAAAAGCTGAAATGGCTGAAACAACAAGTGCCTTCATTGATTTTTACACTTTAAAGGCCAACTTTTTTGGTTTGATTTTATTTTGGCTGTAGTACAAGTGCTTTTAAAAAGTGACATGCCATAGGCTAACGTTTTGAAAATGTCCTCTGTGTGTATAATATCTAATGTATTGAAAGTTGAAGTAAATTTTCATGGAATCTTTGTTCCAATGGAAAGGAAAATCTGTTTATACTCCTTGTACAAATGTACATGAATATTTGTTTTCACACCTAACCACAAGCAGTGAGTCGTTTCATCCCTATGCTTTAAATGTTTTCAGAGTAAGGGTCTTAATATTCAGTGTTCTTTTTTCTATAGTATGTAGTTGTATAAAATTCAGCAGTGGTATCTTCTGTTGGAATGTTTATAGCTTAACTTGCTCTTTATTTTGATCAAAAGCCTCAAAGTATTTTAAAAAATAGTATTCGTGTAGATTATTACTCAAAGTAGTTGCCGCTGTTGCAGAGCTGAATTGCTCCACCTTGATTTGGACCCAATTGTGTGAGCTTCTAAACATCTTCTGTAGCCTCTGTCATCTCCAGACTCCATTCCTGTCTGCCTGTGAAGCTGATGAAAAATTCAGGCCCCTTTTGTCCTTAGGCCTCTAACTTCAAGGTCCCAGCGCTCTGCAGGGTGAAGCACTTACTGAGCTGGAGGACATTGTGGAAGGCACCCCCAAATGTGCTGTTGGGATAGGGAGGTATAGAAACAGAGATAACTAGTCTTTCCCATTTCTATTTCTATAGCATAAATAACTTTTTTTCTGGTTACAGTTAGATTTTTTTGCCCTACTGAGCACCTCTTTAAATTTTTGCTGAGATTTCCCAACATAACATGTCATGCTAACAATATGAAAGGCTTTAGGGTGTATTTCTTAATGAGAAGTATTTTTTTCCATCTACAGTGTGGCATTTGTATGTGTAATATTTCTGTATTTGAAGACCCAGTGGATATGCCTTGTGCACATGACTTCTGCAGAGCATGCTGGGAGGCGTGAGTATATGCACTTCTCTATCTCTTGAGAAACTTTCAGACTTGCCATTTTGAAGAGGAAAGGACAGAGATCATAAACAGCTGATGTTAAAGTACTGTTTGGGTTTCAAAGAGTTTCTGGTTTGACCCTATCGAATATTTAAGTTGTCACTCAAAGTGGCCATCAACTGTTTTAGGTTTACATAATGTTTGTTTTGTCCCTGATTCAGCAAAACTCTTAAGCTTTAAAGTTTTTTTAAAGTCTGTGGTTAAATAGATGAATCCACTCTTGATTTGCTCAGTGTATGTGTGGTGTTGGCAGCATTGGGGTTTGCACTTTCTAAATTAAGCACGTGCTTAATTCCATCTCTTAGTTTAGCACCCTAAACTTAAACATCGTAAATCCATTTCCAGTCAGAAAAGCAATTAAAATGCTTTCTTATGTTGAGGGCTAGTAACTGAGGAGTAGATTTAGCTTAAAAATCTATTAGTGTAATGCTCTTGTTACTACTTTTTTTTTTCAAAGTCAGAATAATCATTCTAATTATCAGACATGGATAATTATGCTGGTATAAATATTAATCATACTTCTCAGGAATAATTATATCTGTATGCAGTGCTGTTATATTCATCTTTGTCCCCATTCAGGGTATTGTACTACTTGAACTGTACTGCTGTAGGGTATTGTTACAGTGTCATATCAGCACAGCTAGTCCTACAGCAGGTCAACCCGATTTACGTGAACCCCTTTGTCCTCTGTTAAGGAAGAGCACTTTCTCTTCCATATGAGCTTTTAGAAGGCAATTCTTTTCAGTGGCAAGGAAATTAATAGTTCTGTTGTCTTGCAAATTGTTATGCAGCGATGTAGAAGTTACCAAGAGATCACTGGCTTGAGATGGTGCTTCTAATTTGGGTACTGGACTGTGTGTACTGTGATTTGTACGTGCACTCAGAGCTACAGTTCAATGTCAAGCAAGTGTTTGCAGTGGCACATCTAGGGTGGGATTCATCTTTCTGAGCCAGTCGTTGCTAAATTACTCGGAGCATAGCCAGGACTGAGTTATCCCATTCTAAGATGGGCTGAATTGGCAAGTCTCTCTGCCTTAACTATTAAAGGATCCCAGATGACTAACTTAGAATAGCTGCCTGTCCTTTAGATGATTAAAGTTAGATGAGTATTGTCCTTGATGTCAGATTAATAAGTTACAGCTTTTAAAGTCAGCAACCTGTGCACTGTTAGTTACTTAGTCCAACTGTCAGCAGATTTCTGAGCTCATTTTGTCTTGCATTCTGGTGCTTAGGGACTATAACGGTCTCCGTTTAGAAATTTCTTTCCAAGAGCAGACCTATTTTGACTAGCACAGTTGTAAAAATTAATTGCATATCAAATTAATTATTTCCTAGATTAATTACACTTACATGTTCCATTTCTGATTTAAGTTAGAAGTACCGCTCAGTTTAATTAAACATTGCATAGCTGTCTCTGATAAATGGCAAGGATGGAACCACAAACAGATAGGGCTAAGCATAGCTGATGGTGCTCCCTTTTGAATCATGGCAGTGTTCTTTTATTTTTTTCAAATTATGCTGTTCGTCAAATCTGTAGCCCTTCTGAGAAGAAAGGGATACTTCCTATTCTTTGTTTAAAAATTGATTAATGTGAATGTATGTGAGCCTAGTATAAAGCATTCAATAGCCTTTTAATTTTTACTCTCTATTCACAAATACTAACTGACAAAATTCTGGCAGATTTTTGAATCTGAAAATTCAGGAGGGGGAAGCTCACAACATTTTTTGCCCGGCATATGATTGTTTCCAGCTTGTGCCTGTAGACATCATAGAAAGTGTGGTTTCCAAGGAGATGGACAAAAGATACCTTCAATTTGACATAAAGGTAAATTATCAAACTGTTCTTTTACTCCTGAACTGTATTTCATTTTATAAAAAATAACTTACAACTTCTATGTGAAATACTGCAATATATCTGTGACCTTTCCAAGTATAAATTCATAAATTAATATGTACACTGAATTACTGGCTGTCTTATATGCCATAATATCAATGATTGATATACCACTGAGAAAAAGAAAGAACATTGTATTTGTTCCTTAAGCACAAATGCAATACTTCCATAATGTGTAACCTAATGCAGTATTAATAAAATTATTTGATCAAACTAATGTTTGCAACAGATTATACGAAGCTTTTAATCAGCCAGACTTGTTTGTGTTGGCAATCTAAATTTTTTAAGAGTTTTTGGATTATCTTTATTATCAAGGAACTGTTTACATTCAGATATAGTACCTGTTTCCATTTTAAAAATGTGTAAGTTAATGCTTGATACAATTGCTTTATATAGGAAGAGAAGTAGGAAAACCTTGGTTTGGTTTTCCTGTTTGATTTTTTTAATGCATTTATTTCCATCATTGCAACTTGTTTTTAAAAGCAATCTTTTAATTCATCTTTAATACTAATGTAGTAATGAACTAGTCTTTGAGATAATGGGCTACTTTATCAGTGGTGGTAGGGCAAAAGAAAGTGGAGAAGTATTTTTTTGCTTACAATACAATACTTTCTCTGTGTGACAAGTCTCTGTAGTACACAGTAACAGAGTCTTACACAGTAAGATGCAAATTAAATGACCAGCTCAGATTAATCTTTTATATCTTCGTATTTCAAGTGGCTGGTGATCAGCATAGGTTTGAAGCAAAGTAGTGAAAGTTCCTTTTCCTCCTCATTTACTAGATGTAAGTTTTACAAAAGAAGACCTGCTACATTAACCAGAAAAGATTGGAGGTAAATTCCTGAGCTAGTCTAGTTCTGCTTTCAAGTTTATTGCGGGTGGAATATTTTGAGGGATTTTTGTTTTAATCAATGAGGTTTTAATTCTTTTCAGCTACAAGAGTCAATTCAATTAATGAGTGTATGGCCAGTGCCTGTATAGTAGAAGTTTATAGTAAGCCACATTACAAAGGAATTGACTTGCACACATTGAACATTTTGCTTGGGATGTAAGTCATTTGCATTTTAGCATAAGTCTGGAGTACTGGTGTTATTAAAAAAAAAAAACACAAACCACCCAACCCAAATATTTTTAAGGTGGAGATTAAATTATTCCCTTTCTCTAACTATTTTTAAAAGCCTATCAAAGTAGCTACTGTGATTTTTGGCTTTGTTCCTTCCAATGAAGATTACGAATACAGATTGTGTTATATCAATGATGAAATCTGATCTTATGTGGTAAAATATTTTCCTTTTTTCCCCCCAGGCCTTTGTTGAAAATAATCCTGCTATTAAATGGTGTCCTATACCAGGCTGTGAAAGAGCAGTAAGGCTAACAAGACAAGGATCAAATTCAACAGGATCAGATACACTTAATTTCCCTATGCTAAAAGCCCCTGCTGTGGATTGTGGGAAAGGACATCTTTTCTGCTGGTTAGTACAAGAAACTTAGCTACATCTGTATAAACTCACAGTCACTGCTATTCCAGGGATTAATTAAGAAGTCCCACTTAGAACCAAGTGTGCAACAATACTTTGTTTGGGATGGTATATGATTGTACTATCCTATATCCATGCGCTAAATAGCCTCATGTACACAAATATTTCAGGATTTTGGGGCACAGCAAAGGTGTATAACACTGTCTTACTCATTATTGGCTCTGTTATATGTAAAACAGCGGTATGGAGTATTGTGATGTTCTGTTCTGAGGGGACATGGGGAAAGTGCGATATTGGTGGAGGGATTTTTGTGTCTGCTCTGGGTAGTTGTAGTGTAATTGAAACATGGCACGTTCTGAATTTTAGCACAGAAAATCAGCATTTTTTGGCTCTTTCTGAGTTTTGGTAGAATCCTGTCAAAGAACCTGGAGTTTAAATAGGACTATGGAGGACTTTCTGCTTCATACATAGCTGTTCTGTTTGCAGGATCGATCCAATCAGCGTTTCACTTAGGATCAGCACTTTTCCTTTATGTTATCTTCTGTTAAGTCTTAAGATGAATACAGACTTGAGAAGGAGTAAAAAGCCATAAGATATTTTAAAAAAAAAATCTCTCAGATTGCCTGTCTTCAACACTTCCAAGGAAGGGACAACAACAGTATCAACAAGAGCAAAAAAGTGATGGGATATTTTTCTGAAGTGCAGAGAAAAGCCCTATCTGACTTACTTAGCTTATCTGACTGACTATGTATGACTATTGTAGTGGGCCATCCTTCTCGCAGTTGGAAGATCAAAAAGGGTCTATACCAAAGTATAGACATTCAGACAAGCTGAGTAATCCTTCTTTTCATTTTTCAATTGAAATCATGATGCAAAAAGAAGAGATCCTGAATAATCTGCTTGATTCCAAATTTCCTAAGACTCTTAATGAAAGAAGCTTCTGATTTTAGTTCCTCCCCCATGGAAA
Organism: Chionis minor; assembly: GCA_013398295.1. Lineage (NCBI taxonomy): Eukaryota > Metazoa > Chordata > Aves > Charadriiformes > Chionidae > Chionis > Chionis minor. The sequence goes on along the minus strand of VZSF01001194.1, from coordinate 421,133 downwards.
GGACGAAGGAACAAGAAGAAGTAGACATAATGAAACAACCACAAAAGCCAGAAAACAGAACTTCTCGGAAAGAGGTTGTTCACAATGTACGGAGCACTCAGAAAGAAACAAAACCTGTGAAAACAAATTGGAAAATGTGTTTTACCAGTGAACATATAACAAACCTTAGTACTATTCCACAAGAAGGTACCATCCTCTCATCCTTGCTTCTGATTACAGACAGGGAATCAATTTTCCCATTAACCTGAAGGACAGACGGGAGACCCCTTTAGTGTGATACTGATGTGGTCCTTCAGACATGGGCAGCTTCTGCTTCCTTTACATGGGCTGGATGTACCAGCTCTCCAGATTGTCCTCTTGAGTGGGAAATGTACTCTGAGTGCCTAATTTGTATGAGAAATGTCTTCTTTATGTTTCCTGATAATATTTCTGACTGTCCTTTTTATGTTAATGCTTTGAGATACTGCACTAGCAAATACTGTTAAGGTCCTGAAAAAGATCTCATTTTAGCAGCAAAATGTCAGCAATGGCAAGAAAGTTCTGCTAACAACCAAAGCATCCTTCAGTACTGTAAATCAAACCATTTGCTGAGGGCAGCCGTATTAGTCTTACAGTACAAAAACCCTGTGCATCAATGAGTTCCTCTGTAGAAAAAGGAAGTGTATTCTCAATTCAGAGGGGTTTCATCATTGCTATATGCTTAAAGGGAGTTTGCTTTATATCTGACAAGTTCAATCAGCGCATCCCACAGTTCCATACTTATGTCAGTTCTGCAAGTTTTACCCAGGTAGTCTACAGCTTAGACATTGTAGTAGCAATTGATGCTGCATTTAGTAAGAGATTCTTCAGAATTTATGTATTAGAAAACCCCAACCAAACCCTAGATAATCGCTTGGTTTTTTCGTATCTATAGCCTTCCTGCTCATGAAGCAAGAAAATTCTGAGTGTATTGAGAAATTTTCCTTTTTTTTTTCTTTTACGTGGAATTAGAAATGTTCCTCTTAAATGCAGAGTTCCTTAGAATTTACTTGTTTTTCATTACCCACCACTAACAGCACCTTCAACAAAATGTAATCTGTTACAACAAACACAGAAGTCTATTCCCTTTCAGAAAAAGCATTCTGAGATATCCTCGCGCCTTTCATCCTAGATGGAGACAAGTGGCAGAGTCTCATTCTGTGGGTGAGACATCTGTTCAGGGGCACTTGAGAAGCTAGTTAATAAGGTGCAACAGTGATCTGCTGGTTTGATTCAAAATTCATTATATGATATAAATGTTATTATCATGAGGGGAAAGAAAATCCAGAACTGCATTCTTCTTGGATGATGCTTTTAGCCCTTCCATGAATTTTAACTTGTTGAAACTTGCTACAATTTTATTAAGTATGTACTGCACCTTCAAATAAATCATCCTGCTGAATGTTGAGGAAGGCAGTCTGCAGAGGCTAACGCTCTTAATTGTCACAGCTGTTTGACAGTGGGTCCCTTCATTTGGTGCTGTCAGGGAGTCTATCCAAAATACAACTTTGTTTCATAGGAAGTTTTATGAGCGACAGGCTCAGTGCTCTTACTGTAGTAAAATGACATCCCAGTATAAAAATCCTTGGTTTGGGGTGGGCTGAGGAAAGAACTTCTTCCATGAGAAGTTGTTCTTTAATACTCTGTTGTGACTATCATATAGATCCAGATACAGATACATGATCTCTATATGATTGCACTTCATTAAAAATCCACAAATTTACAAATTTGAAAACATCAAAGACACAACATTCTCCTTCCCACCCCCGCGGTAAAACATTGACTAATCAGCTTTTAACTTACAACTGAGTTTGTTAATTTTTGCTGGTTTCATTCCTTTCTGGGAACAAATACTGTGTGAGAGGTCTTGGCTCTCTTGAAATCAATGATTTAAGTGTACTGCTGTCCCATGAAAGTGGACAAGAGTGATCAGAAGAGTGTTGATGTAGTTTCTGAACCTGCACTGCAGAGAGCAGTTCATCATTGCATCTGCAGAGAACTCGTGTATGCTTTGTTGCAGCTGATGCCCATCTGAAATACACTCCCTCTAAATTGTTTTGTTTGATGTGGCAGATGTCTGAGACTATTTGCTGCCGTTTCAGTAAAAAAGAGAGTCATTACAAATCCAGAGTCCGTATCGACACATCCACACTGGAGGACCATCTGGAAGCCATGTAACTGCCACTGTGTGGTAGTGATTGCCATCCTTAAGCTAGTAGTAGCTTCAGGAGAAGCTCAAGGGACTCATTTCTCCACTGTGTCCGCATAACTAAGTTAGAGCCCTCATTTAAGAGACTCTGGTGGAAAGAGTAAACATCCATAAGTAGTTAATGCTAGTGTTGAAGGGCTTGGATCTTGTTCTACGTTAAAAGCTTGAATCTAGTTAAATGTTAATTATTACAACTGAATAGATGTAAGTTATTCTACATAAAATGCATTTCAGGTATAGCAAGCTACCTAGTTTTGGAAAATCTCTTTATTCTGGTTTACCTTTATCACAGATACTGTACTAGGACTTTTTATAGCACTAAAATAGGACACAGGCATAACTCAAGTAAACTGCAGACCAGCTGATTTATTTCAGATTATAATTTTTAAAAGTTCTTTTCCTTTGTTGTCTCATTTAAATTCCTTATTAATCTTAATAATGGTCACCTGTGCTTGTAAGCAAGTAGTCTAAGGGTATTTTAAAATAATGTTAATTGGATGGCTTTTTATCTTCCTGACTTAAAGTTTGAGCGTATCTTGCTAAGTTTCCATGTTTTTTAGCTTGAACCAATTTTAACTTTAATTCTGAATCTCTAAATGATAAGTAACTGTGTATACACCTTCATTTTCAGGGAATGTCTCGGTGAAGCACATGAACCTTGTGACTGCCAAACCTGGAAGGACTGGCTACAGAAAGTATCTGAAATGAAACCAGAAGAACGTAAGAGTCATGCCTTGGGGGGCATAATGTTTTTGCTGTTGTTGTTGTTATCGTTGGGTTTTAGAGGGATTTTTTAGTTGCATTAAGTAAAAGTCTACATTGGTTGAAAAACAGGGTAAAAAGAGAAAAAAATTAAGCCACTGAATGAGGGACTATTTCACACTTTAACTGCATATTAAGCAGTGCTATGGTAGGCTGTTATTTGTAAACTATTCCTCCTCATAAATCCACGTATAGTTCAGTCAGGACATACAAAACTCTTTTCCCTTCCTCTTACAGCTTTGTTTCATTAATTAATTTATTTATTCCTTAATATAACTTCATTTGTCCTGGGCAATTTTAAATCTTTTAGCCCAGTCTCCACTTCTGTTTGAGTTGTGTTCCATGCAGTTGTCTTTGTGCTTTAAAACTAATTCAAGCTAACAGGTGATAATAACAATTTTGACAGTGAACTGCAAGGGCATTGTTGCGAGTGGCTTAATGATAAATAACTTTTACTGGAAAAACTAATAAAGGTTAGGTTTACACCAGACAGACATTTTGTTGGTCAACATTAGCAAAACAGTTGAAGATTGACAGGAATTTGGATAAATAATAACTTAATTTGGTTACCACAGTTCAGAGCCTTTGCATAATATTTTATAAATATTCTCAAAAGCATAGAAAATTTTATAAAGTGGCAAAATACACCATACTTTTTCAAACTATGTAATTTTTCTCATATATGTATTTACTCATTCATATATTATAAATGTCATATATAATATATATAAATTTACGTAGAAATATTTGTGGAAATGTATAGAAATAATGTGCGTAATGATGTTATTATGATATTCTGTCAAGAAACAGGTAAACATACATCTTTTCTAATCTGATTTTCACAAAAGATTACATAAGTACAATTTCAACTTCTCTGTTTTCACATGCTCCATATCTTCCTGTCACCCTGAAAAAAGTTGTGGGAGTGAGTGAGGCATATGAAGATGCTGCCAACTGCCTGTGGTTACTAACGAACTCCAAACCGTGCGCCAACTGCAAATCTCCAATTCAGAAGAATGAGGGCTGCAACCACATGCAATGTGCAAAGGTAAGAAAGACCCTTTGTAAAATTTGTTGTGAAACCATCTTTCAGGTGGCATGTGTCACGTATACGTTTTAGGAGCACAGACCGGCAAAACCTCCAAAGTGTCATGCTGGAGATTTAATGGAACCTGTTGCAAGAATTAGGTAATTTGCAAATGGCAGGTTACATATATTTAGAAAATATTTAATATTTAGCATAGGCTGTAGCGTAGGCTGGCAGGTGAATACTGTGATGATCTAAGTTTCATAAACAATTGAGAATTACTAGCAATACAGTATGAAACTTAAGGAAACAGTAATAATCAATAGTTTAATTGTTAATAATGTAGAAGAGAAAACATTTTTACTTGTCAGAAGATGAAACATTTTAAGGAATGGTAAGCCTCTAATGAAGGTTTTGCTTTACTGTATTTTTCTTTTGCATTTTTCTTTAGCATACCAGCAAAACAGAAAAGTTTTAATGGAAAACTGTAAACAGGAATTAATCAGTAGGAATGAAAAGACAGCAAAGAATAATTCCAAAAGAAATTTTCTGGTGACAGCAGCCAAAAAATTAGTCATAGGTTTGCACTATGCTACCGAAATAGAAAAAATATTTTTTGCCATGAGTTCAGTATCATTTGAGAATGCTTGTTCTCTCAAATTAGTTAAAAGCAGCATATTTAGAATACTGTTTCTTTATGTCAGAATTATCTTACATAACTACAGCTAATATCTCCTTGAGAGCATTAAAAATAAGAAAGTAGCACACACTTGACATAGTTGGCCTCCAATGAAAAGCAAAGAGATTTGGAAAGGAATTCTCTTTATTTTTCTGGAAATGCGTTAGTCTCTCTCCACGGCTACACAGATCCCATTTTCTTTATATTATCATCACCTATTCTGTCTTTCTGTGATACAGATTGAACACTGAGGCTTTTTTTGGTGTCGTTTCTTTGGTTTTGCCTGTGGCAGCAGAGAACAAATTCTTGTCAAATTTGATTTATGCCAAGTTTGCTGGTTTTGATTGTTTGGGGTTTTTAAATGATTTTCAAAAGACCTCCTCATAAATTCCATAGTGCTAAAAACTGTAAAAGGTATGTTTGTTGCAGCTTTTGCCACTGAGCTCATCTCAGTCGAACAAAGCTATGGCCTCAGGCTGGAGAAGACTTTGGCCATTAAACACTGTTGAATGTAGATAATTTAATTCAGTACCATTCTGAGGCACTGGCTGACAACCACAGTTCTCTTTCCTTCTTTGATGTTGTACCTTATGAACAGCTTAAAGTGTCCTTAAAACAGTCAGATTCCTTTTGTGGTGGAGAAATCTCTGCAAACAGATGCTGCCTCCCCTCAGCCTAGTGAGGAAGGAAAGGAAGGGTATCCCAAACCTCACTGCGAGGCTTAGACACAAGGTAGAGTGGTCACCTCGCTTGTCTCTTCCTCCGCTGAAGTAAGGCTCTGTGGTGGACCTTCTGCCTTTGCTGCAGTGAGGTCTGCTTAAGTGTACTACGTGATGAGCTACAACTGCCTCTTAGCAGCTGGCATGTACCTTGGCGTAGAGGAGGATACTCTTTAGTCATAAAATCCCATTTCTGTACTTCAGCAGGCATCTTACTGTTTTATGAGCCCAGTTTCTAAGGAGACAAGGCTTAGGCAGTCCTGCGCTCTCGCTCCCGTACCTGTAGTAGTTTTTAACTGTCTGGGTACTTTGAACCAGATACGAAGGAACAGGGTTTCATGAAACTTGGTAGCTGCATGGTGCAGAGACTTCATTTGTACTGCCACCAAGAGAGAGGCTGAAATACCTACGCAGCAGTTACCTGCTCAGCAGTTACCTCCCGTGCTTGGCTCAGACGGTGGCCAGGCAGCAGACGTGATTTGTTAAGCCTCGGCGGTGCTGCTGCGTGGGCATAAAGGCACACGAAACACAGCTCAGCATTTTGGGAGGTGTGTAGAAACAAATGATGGGGTTCTGAATGTCTAACAAGGCTTAGGTATTGGAGGACGGTCTGGGAACACTGGGTGAATCCTGGGTTTTTGAGGAGGCTTTTGGAGATGTAACAGATTAGAAGATACATATAGTGAAGCGGTCATGGAGGGAGATAATTGGGGAGAGGTGAGATTATTGCAGTAGGAGCATATACATAAATTAATAGGAAGTCAAGCTACATTAGTTCTGTTGCTTGTGAAGCAACTTGTTTCATACCATTTTTTGAGTATTTTGTAATGATTTTTTCTTACAATGAATATCAGTGGTTTTGAATGATAGCCAAATGATGCAGCGATACACATTTAACACTTTTATACACAATTATTCTCATACTTCATTTTAAGCATTCATTTTACCATTTTATATAAGCAAGCAGCTTCAAAAAATGTTTAAGAACAAAGGAGGTGCAGCACAATAACAAGAAGAAATAAAATTAGCAAAAGCACAATGCAAGAATTAGATTTCATTTCTTCCTGTAATATCTAATTGATTGTATAAAACAACTACCGATAAACACATATGGTATGGACTAGATATTCCTGAAAAGGTTAAACTTATCAGAGAGAGGTAAATGCTACTTAATTTATCAAATTCCAGTAATAATATCAATGGCTGCATATTAACTAACGTAAATTTTTGCCTTGTTTTTTCAGGATTTTTCTTTGCTCCTCTGTAAAACTGATAAAACGAATGGGATTCACCAAGTCATAAAGTCTTTTGCCCAGCTATCCATAAATAGCTTCCAATTATTTTGAAATAAACTAGCTGAGAACTCAGTGCTGAGTTGAGACTGTTTAGTACAGTTTGATCTTCTCTGATGCAGAGAAGCCTGGATAAGTCAGATCTCCTTATAAGGTGTTACCTGTTTTGAAAGCTCTCTACTCAATTGATGCAGAAAAGGCTCACCTTGAAGTAATCACTCTTCAAAGTTTATGTTCTGGTTTCTTCTTCCTTGAGTAGTTGTTATTAATACTTTGCACTGGGAACACCACATGACAAAAATACCAGTAATCATGGGGTTTTAAGTGATACTAGGAAAAAATTCACTCTTTCTCATGAACAGTTTCTGTATCACTTAAAAAATGTGGGGTTTTTTTTAAAACAGTACCAAAACGCAGGCTTGATCAGCTGTAATTATTTGATTTACTTCATCCACTTAAAACTTTACTTGTAGATCCAACGCAATGTCGTGATCCAAGGAACAAAAATTATGACTGACATGGTTTGATAACCCAGATCTTCTGTAGTAGGGAAAACAGGAAGGAAGCTCCTCGTAATTTTTTTTGACCGTAAGCACTCTCAGAGTGATGTTAATTCAGTTGTTCATGGAGGAATAATGATGCATAACTGCAAATCTATAATGTACCAACTTCTTTTTTTTCCCCTCCTTGTTCCTTTTTTTTCTGAAGTGCAAATATGACTTTTGCTGGATTTGCTTAGAAGAGTGGAAGAAGCACAGCTCTTCCACTGGAGGCTACTACAGATGCACTCGCTATGAGGTTATTCAACATGTAGAGGAACAGTCCAAGGAGATGACAGTAGAGGTAACAAATGAATGTGTGTGTTTGAAAAATAGCACTAAGGCTGCAGTTTTCTGTGTAGGGTGTTTCATCAAAATTCTTTCCAACCCAAGTTCTAAATGAAAAAATGCAATGTTAAAAATATCAAAGGGGCAGAAAGAAAACACTGTTTATTTGTGGATAGAAACATAAGATTTGGTTCCTCTTTTGGCTTTGCTAGCAACCACTGGTGACTTTACTCAAGGCATTTTACTTCTGTGCCATGGTTTCCTTTTGAGAAATGGGTGTGCTGGTAATCAGCTGCTGTGCGATACAGAAGACATGCCTTAATGTTGGCATTTGGAAAGTCTGCTGAAATAGTATACGCACACAGTGTATTACTCTTTGGCTACAGTATTTGCAAACTTGTAAAATTCAAAAATTACATTTGTCTCTCTATTTACATGGCAGTTATCAGCATTGTGTACAATATTTTAAGTATAGTGGGAATAGAAAGAGTTTGCTTTGTAATTGTATCTTATTGATATTATTATTAATATCACATTATATCACTGTATTACAGTTGAAATTGTAATTGTATGTTTTGTATTGTAATTGTAATTGTATGTAATGGTTGTTGCTAAATTAAATCATAACATCAGTCTTGGTTTCTTTTGTTTCCCCATTATTTTCCAGGCTGAAAAGAAGCATAGAAGATTTCAAGAGCTTGATAGGTTTATGCACTATTACACAAGATTTAAGAACCATGAACTTAGCTACCAGGTGTGGGTCAAGCCATTTTTACTGATTTTTGTTTCTATTTTATTAATAAAACATAATTCTCTTACTATATTTTATATATTTCTTTTTCTAGTTAGAACAGCGCCTTCTAAAAACAGCCAAAGAAAAGATGGAGCAATTAAGTAGAGCTCTCAGTGGAAGTAAGTATTTGCTGTGATCTCTGAATTTGTTTTGAAATCAGATCAATTCTGTTATGGCTAAACATTTTTTTTGGATAGAGCTCACAGCAGTCTGCTGTGTGATGCGATCCCTCCAGTACCAGAATTCATAAGCAGTGGATGAAAGCTAAATGTAGAGTAAATCTTGTCTATTCCAAAGGCTACTCTGTACTTAATTCTTTTAGTAAGAACACTGTCTAGTCATTGAGAACCTGCTGCTGTTTACTTGCAAAATATTTAACGGACATGCATGTAGATTTAATTTTGGAGGAAAATCTTTATGCTAAAAGAAATGCTGACATCAGCAGGAAAATATTTTCACAATGCTTGTTTCATCTCACAGCTGAGGGAGGCTGTCCTGATACCACATTCATTGAAGATGCAGTGCAAGAGCTTCTAAAAACTCGCCGCATTCTTAAGTGTTCTTATCCATATGGATTTTTTTTGGAGCCTAAAAGTACAAAGAAAGAAATATTTGAACTTATGCAGGTAATACATATTTTGCTTTTCTAATGTTACTTTTTTTTTTGGTAATCAATTTGGTAGTTATCAGTGTCTTGTTGCCATTTTTGTTGTGTAAAACTGATATACCTATTTTGTATTTGTAACCAAGTTTGGAAAATCAGTGCAGTTTTATTACTCTGTGCAGTTTTATTACAGTAGCTTGTAGTTCAGTTTTAGAATGAATGAAAAACCACACCTTGCTGAAAAAGGAGAGGGATAAAGACAGGTGGAAGGGGAAAGAAAGAAAATTAATTACTGTTAATCTGCATTCTGAGGATAGCGTTTTAGCTTCAGTCTTCCATCTCCTTGTCTAATGCCTCTTTCCTGTCTTTCCCTACTGAGGTGTCTGACAAGTGAGTGGGGGCAAAATTGGGAGAGTACTTGGGTGGCAGTGGCATCAGTGGCAGGGGCTGCTGCCCCCTTCCCTTCCCTTCCCTTCCCTTCCCTTCCCTTCCCTTCCCNCATGTGGTCAGCTAAAGACGATAGAACTGGCAATCAAATACCTTTCAACACTAATGCATTACAAGATCTTCCTGTCCAGTAGATCTAGTGAGGAAAAGGATGCAACAAAGCATGGGTGAACACCTTCCCTTCCCTTCCCTTCCCTTCCCGCGCCTTCCCGCGCCTTCCCTTCCCTTCCCGCGCCTTCCCTTCCCGCACCTTCCCTTCCCGCACCTTCCCTCAATATGCGTGAGTGCAGGGAAGCCCTGCTCCAAGCTGGAGGACAGCATTTAGGTCAGTAAAAGGGTATGCTAGAAGAGCAGACATTTTGGGGTAATTTGCTATTTCAGATGGTATTTCCAGGAAAATGCATATCATTCTGCTCAGTATTTGTGGTGCAGAGCTCTGCCCAGTTTTTGTTTCATTGCAACATTATTTTATTCTGTGTTTATTAACTATTGCAGACAGACCTAGAAATGGTCACTGAAGACCTTGCACAGAAAGTGAACAGGCCTTACCTTCGGACTCCTCGCCATAAAATCATCCGTGCAGCTTGTCTTGTGCAGCAGAAACGGCAGGAGTTCCTGGCCTCTGTGGCCCGTGGTGTGGCTCCTGCAGACTCGCCAGAAGCGCCCAGGCGCAGGTAATCCGAACAAAACACCGCCCAAGTCAGAAACATTCATTGATAGCTGCCGGAGCGGGTGAATCCGCTGGCATTCTCTGACAGTGAGGTAAAGAGGATAAATGTGGTGGTTGCCAATCAGCAGGTAGTGACGTTTTCCTGGACATTTGATTGTTGTGGAAGTACATCTTTTCACTGAGAAAAAGTGTATTTGAGAATCACTGCTCCGTATGTTGCAGCCTAAATTACTTCCCCATTTGTGATATATTAATGATTAGATGTCATGGCTTCCATTTCACTTCTTCAAGATTGTTGCTAAATACCTGGTACATTCCAAAAAACCTATAAGTATTTGCTAAAAATACCAAGCACTTCTGGAATAGTCAAATGTATAGTTTTCTGAAGGAATTTTGAAGTAAGAATTAAAACAGAAAACTTGTTAAGTTTAGAGAGGTACAATTGCACTACTTTTTAGACATTGATAGGTTTTGAAGCTCTCGAGGTTGTTCATACTTTGTTCTGCTTCTAAACTTTATGGTGTATCTCTTAATTTTATAGCTTTGCTGGTGGAACATGGGATTGGGAATATTTAGGATTTGCATCGCCTGAGGTAAACTATTTCTTTTTATTTTTTTAAGTTCTGCATATTCTAGAAACACAGGTATGATGGCAATCTGCATGAAGAGCTTCCTTATTTTGATTCAAAGCATTTCAAGTTGGTTTAAGCTTACCATTTTGTTTATTTCACAATAGAAGGAAATATATTCATAGATAATGGTGCGATCACTCTAAATAATGCTTCTAACATGGATATGGGTATTCAGGGTGGCTTTAGGCAAGGTATGTTGCATTCGTCATTTTCCAAGTACATAACCAGTTTCAAAATTGTCTATAAACTGGTCTCTATTTGCTGGAGAACCCTAAAGTAATAAATATATGAAATTGTGTAGAATAATTTTGAATGCAACATGGGTTCAGCAGAATTTGACTAAAAGTAAGAAATTTCCATCCTTCTGTCACAATCCAACAAAAGCATACAGGCAAACGCTAAATATTGTTAACAATGTTTCTTTTTAATTTTATTGAATTGAATTGAATTTATTTAATTGTATTGAAGCAGCATGGAAGTTGCATGCTCATATGAGCTCAAATTCTGCTACTTAACCAAGAATGAAAATTATAATTTTTTAAATGAATATTCCACTATATATATATGGGAAAGAGTAAATAATCTTTGCGACTCTGCGCTAAGACATGAGAAGCATCCTATAAAGCTTTCCTTTATCATCTTAATTTTTATTTAATATTTTGAGAACATTAGATTAAAGCATTCAGTTAGGAAGGAAAATTCATTTCAACATTTCCTTGGTGCTGTTTTATTTCTAGCTAGGTATTTTAAAGCATCCTGGAAAGCTCCATATACTTTTCCTATATATTTCCTTTGCTATTGTTGTTGGTGAGCATCACGCTGTTCAGAAAATAGCTTGCTTCTCTACAAAAGATCAACTTGATTCTCCTGTCTGGTTCCTTTAGTCCTTTCTTTTGAAATAATTCCCGATTTGATAATACTAAACTCCTTGTGATGTTCCTGTATCATCAGTGGAACTGGTTATGAGAAAAAGCTGATAAAAAATATGTTGATAAGCGTTTAGCAGTAGGTGCCATTGCAGTCGTGCTTAGATGATTGCTTGTGAGCTTTTATGATTTGCCTAAATGTGGCACTGTATGATGCAAGTTGGTTTCTTTGCTATGTAGCTATCAAGGATACTTGCAACCACCTATGCTAAAGGAATTTTGTAGAATTAATAGTGGTCATCTTTGCTTATTTTAGTGGATTTCCCTGAAAGATTTTTACATAGAGCTGTACTTTTACTGACAAGTAGTAGAAATGACTGTGTATTCCAGGTTAGTACAGAAAAAAAAATATTACTGATTTTAGCAAAGAACGCTGCTTGGTGTAGACCATTGTGTGAAACCATGACGTTCCTACCCAACAAAATTAAAACTTCTTTTGCTCACATGTATAAAATTGTTCCAAGTAATCAGAAATAATTTTTTCTCAGTAGTAATTAAGATATCTTTCTAAAGGTTACAAAGCAACCAGAAGTTAAATGGCCGTTGGTAAAACCTATGATTTTATTGCAAACAGATGAGAGAGAACATTTGATATGATTAATAAATCTTGGTGTTCAGTGATCACTTCCCATGATTATTCATTGTCTGATTCATAGTGATATAATTACATATTTGTAAAATAATTCAGTTATATTGTTCCATATCAAGTTTTGAGTTTCTGTTGTTTGAGGCACTGCCTTCCATTTAGGAAATCTCTGAGCTCCCTAGGAGCTGGAATAATATTTTAGAGAAGAATTACTTCATGTTTGCCCTGTTTTTTATGCTGTTCCGTATACTAACAAGCATATACTACTAACCGCTGTTGAATACAGAATATTGGGCTAAATGGACCTTTTGTCTGGTCCAGTAGAGCTGTTTTTATGTTCTTACAGTTTTCATGAATTTTCTGACATAGATAAAAATCTGCCCACACTGTTGATTTTGTGATTTGGCTTGCATATGTCATTATGAATAAGAACTTGGTCTGAAGCAGAATTTTTTTCCATGTCTGAAACACGGAAAGACAACATACTATCATAATACTATCAAAATTAATAAGGTCATTGTGTAAGAGAAATGACACTTCTGGATTTAAGTTTTAGATACTTTAGATGTTGAGATATTCTAGGATGAAAAGTTAATGTAAGAAAGGAAAGCTAATCGTAATGCTCTTTCCCAATTCATTTGGCTAAATGAAGCCTGTGCATTACAGATTTCTAAACCTGGAGCTCAGGGAAATAAATAGCAGTTTTCTTTTCTGAAGAGACAAGCTAGTACCTGTGTGTATATTTTTATTCCTTTGTGTAAATGAATAGCTGAAACTAACAAAAGATCTTGACCTACACAGTCACGTTCAGTGTCAGCTGTACTAACCAAACCCCGTATCTGGAAATTTGCCTTCAAGCATAAAATTAGTCTCTTAGTATTATGAAAGGTATAGAAATAAAAACATTTATTTCCAAGTATTAAGGTAATTAACCCTTGGGATGTTAGCTTGATGTGGTCAAAAATGAGTCTTTCTGACTCTTTTTCACATGAGATCAAATCTGTATGGTATGGCTCATTAGCAGATCAAGTTAGGCAAAAATAGAGGAGATTTGTAATTCGTGGAATAAAAACCCATCAAAGACTGTTCAGTATAAGAATATCAGCTGTGGCTTACGAAGTTGCTGAGCCATAGTGTCCTGGAAGTTGGAGCAGTATAACAAGTCCCACTATATGTCTGCCAGCTTTCTGTAGTTTTCCAAAGGTTATTTTCTACTGGCAAATGCTCGCAACACAGACTCTGAGATAATCTATTCGTCTAATTCAGATTAATTGTTTTTAGGTTGTAGAATCACTCGGTATATATTTATTAAAAAGTGTGTCAATGTGAATGTATATAAAGTTTGGCATCAAAGCTTTTAAACAAAAAATGTATAGTTGGAATTCTTTAAAAAAGGAGTTTGCAAGTATTAAAATGTCAGCAATACGTCAAGTATTTTTCTTTGCTAAGTCATTATTTTAGAGATGTAGGATTGCCTTGGATTTTTTTTTTATTCTTTATGTGAAGCATTGCATGGTATAACTTGCAATTTATTTTTCTGAAAAAAAGGCGATTTTATAATAAACATATAAAATCACACATTTTTTATAAAAATGTGGTGCTTGTTACATCAGAAAAATATTACTGCATGCTGCCCTGTATTTTGTAACCTTTGGTTTATGCAGGAATATGCTGAATTTCAGTATCGGAGGAGGCACAGACAGCGTCGACGTGGAGACATGCACAGTCTGCTGAGTAATACTCCGGATCCTGATGATCCCAGTGAGAGTACGTTAGGTATGTTCCTGCCTGGGGCTGGTTTTTTTTTTTCTCTTCCTGCTCCAGAAACTGCTAGTAGTGACCACAGTGTTTGTTCTTCTGTGCATACACTTTATAGAAGTTTCATATACATTGCCGTATTTTCCAGGATGCAACATAAAGGCTTATTTTTGCATTTTTTTTATGTGATCTTAGAAGCGTTGCTGACCATTGTGGCCGCTCCTCTTTTTAAAGAGGAATGCCTTGGTCTTTCCACTAACGACTCCTCAGCTACTTAGAGCAGCTTTGCTTTTCTGAAGAAATTTTGAAGAGCACACACTTCATATGACAGTCTTATCTATGTAGCAGCTCTTTTATGGCAATTAAAAGGACCAGTTGTGCATAGAGTGTAGAAGAGGGTTCCGCTGCCACAGGCCTGCTGGAAGATAGCCATAAGGCTGCATTCCAAAACCCTGCTCAGAAGCTTCTGTATTGGCAAAGACAGCCAGGAGACAAGTTGGCATGGCCTGTGACTTCCAGCATGCTGCTCTTCTAAGCAGTGCTACGGCTGGGGGCACAGTCCCTTCAGGTCACTGTGACTTGGCTGGCTGGGCTGTCTCCGTTCTGCCAGGAGCTTTTGCAAAAGTACAAAAATAGCTCGAATCCAAATCATAACTGACGCTGTTTCTTCAGAGCTGCCAGTTGCGTGCTCAGTCTCTAAGCCATGCTACACAAACTCTCATCGCTGTGTCTCGTGAACTTCAGTCCTATACGTAGCTTGTCCTTTAAAAACAAAAGAAGTCCTTTACTGAGGAGAAGTAAACAAACATATTCTTTATTTTAGAAACAGTAAAAAGAATTTTGGTGAGCTTTGGTCCTTCCCTATGACAAGTAAAATGCAAAACCACCTTGTTAGTTTGAGGACTAGAAATATGACTGAACACTTGGATATTGTAGTGATGACCAGTGAGTGCGTGCTGTTAAAACATATAAGAATTAGTTTGTCGCTCCTCATTTCATTTTGAGTTTTGAAGTGGAATACTCCATTTTCCAAAGTCAAAGGAGTTACATTTATTTTTATTACAGAGCAACTTTTCTGGAAACAGCATTTTACTCCTCTTTTTTTGTTGGCTGTTTTAAGAAAACAGCAACGTCATTATTTGCTGAGATATACGCTATTTACTCTTAATTGTGCTGCATTATTATGGTAAAAATTATGTTAACATTACAGCTGAGTTGTTGTCTTTGGAAGAACAGAGAAACGGGCAAATGTTGGTTGTAATCCACCTGTAAATGCAATCCTGTGTTGTGTCCTTGTGCAGTATTTTTCAGGACTTCCCATAAATCATGTATTTGTCTTAGAAGCACTTTGCCCCTCCTGCCGATGAGCTCACGCTCCTTGATAGCGTATCCCATCCTTTCAAAGAGAGGAAGATGGGTATTGAGAGCAGGAAGGCACAGATGAGCCAGGCAGTCGCTCTAAAACACTGGGCCTGGTGTTTTGCAACCATGTAAGAGTTCGTGTAGGATTGTTTCGGATTATTAGAGTTGTTTGGGATTATTTCATTCAGAGTGAATAAAGGAGTAAAATTACACATCTGTAATCCAAAAGGAAGGAAAAGATTGTGTCAGTAAGTAAGAGTGGAGAAGGCTTTCTCGCCGAGTTCTTCAACGGTTTTTGTTTCAATTGCCCAAACAGACACTCAGGAAGGTGGCAGTAGTAGAAGACACGGCACCTCCATGGTGAGTTCAGCTTCTATGGGTATTCTGCACAGCTCTTCGCTTCATGACTATACCCCTGTCAGTCGCTCTGAAAACCAGGATTCTCTTCAGGTATCTCCCCTAATCTCTTTTCCATTCTCTCTGCTTTGCTTGCCTTCCTCCGCCCCGTTTTTCTATGTCACTTTGTCTCTGCAAATTTTCTTAATTCTTTGATGAGAAAGGGCGAATCTAGGACAACAAATTATACATTCACACCAGTAAGAATTGCTAAACAGTCACTAATAAAACAACAGTAGTTTTTTACGTTCTGTTGTCAACTGTGTCAGTAAAAATTGATTCTGATAAATGACATGTAGGAATGATGAATGACTGTCAGATTTGAGCCCAAATCACTTTTCATCCAAAATACGTAACAAGGTGGAAGTTTGATTCTGAAAGCAACCTTACGTATTTCCACAGGCTCTGAGTTCTTTGGATGAAGATGACCCGAACATCCTGCTAGCTATTCAGTTATCATTACAAGAATCTGGCCTGGCCATAGATGAGGAAACTAGAGACTTTCTAAATAACGAGGCATCTTTAGGAGCAATAGGTACGTCTTTGCCGACAAGACTGGACTCTGCTCCCATAAGTATAGATAATCCAAGAGGCGCGTTGAGCAGCTCTGAGCTGTTAGAACTCGGTGACAGTCTGATGAGACTAGGTGCAGGCAATGATCCCTTTTCAGCTGATCGTCTTCATTCACACCCCTGCAGCGATACAAGAAGTGGATTATACTCAACATCTAGTGACGCTGATTCCAGCAGCCAAGATCCCAATACCAGTGAAAATCTACTTGGAAATATTATGGCCTGGTTTCATGACATGAACCCACAGAGTATTGCTCTGATCCCCTCAACAAGTACAGAAACGGATGAGGAGTCACAGCAGCCCAGTACTGAAGATGGGTCAGCAGGGCAACCAAACCTTAGAGACACAGGGCTGGAGCCTCAGGAAGAGCATGCACTATTTGAGGATGCACTCAAAAACGAAGGCAGAGGAGCCCAAACAGAGGAAGGCGCTTCTGAAGAAAACATTATTCCAGGTGAAATGGTATCACAAAGCGGTGATAGTAACAGGGAGGTAACAAGCACCCTGGATGCTTCGGGAGATACTTCAAGTCAGACTCCTCAAACCTCAAGTGAGTGGATTGAACATGTGCATCTGGTATGAATAAAAACTAAAATTGGAGTAAATGAATGGCAGTGACAGATGGTACAGTATGTGGAGTAAGCATTATTGCGGCTTTGATCCACATAATTACAGCTCAGTTGTAACCACTGACGTAACAACGGATATTTAGGAGTTCTCTTGAATTGTAGTTCTTTATAATAATGTGAACCTTTCAAGGAATATCCTTTGCATTTAATTAGGTAGTACTTGCCTTTTTGCTCTCAAGAAAAAGGAATAAGTAGGTTGTATTCCACATTCCTAATACAATGCAGCATCTGTTTAGCCTTAGGTTGATGATCCTTAACTTGAAAGTATGGATTAAAGGCTTACACTGATTATTTTGGTTGGTTTTCCTAAGAAATAGTTGATTCCATTTTTTTAGAACTCATTCTTTCACCAAAATAATATTTAGCAATTCATTTGCATTTTTGGTTTTGTTTTCCGTAATTTTTCCTTACTCATTTTTCATTTTTGTTAGCAGTGTGAACAGAGGTATTTAATGCTTCTCTTTAATACTGCTCCAGGAACAAGTTTTAGGGGATATTCTTTCCCATTAAAATCAAAGATTTTTTCATGTCTATTTACAGTCCAAATGTGCCAAACTGTGAATAGTTAGCTGGCGGTAGCCTAACAAAACAGTGCAGTGTTACTCTATCAAACTAATCCCACAGTTCTTAGCAGTGAAATAAACCACTGGGTAGCATTGCTTCTCTAAATTTAACTGGCATGTGTTGCCATGGTGACTGCATTTAATTAAATGTAGCCTGTATCTTAAGTTAATAAAACCTAATGCTGCTGTTAAACAGTTATTTCAAATATTAAAATACAGTGAGTTAGCAACAGCTATGCTGTATTTTAAGAGACACTTTAATGGAAGTGCAATCATAGTTCTTTGTTTTCATAATTCTACAAAGCATTCTATGCACTAATAGTGCAATTACTTTTAATGATAACATTTTATAAAAATATAGGAGTACAGAATTTTCATATATTAGCCAGTCCCACAATTAAAGTTCGGATAACACATTCTGCTCAACATGTTACGGTGCCTTTGCCTAACCCAACTGGATAGTTGCCACAGTTAAACAAGTAATTCAAATTCAGTGTCTGTTCTGGAGTAACTATGCTATTAATTGCAAAGACCTCCATAAAACCACCCATGGCCTTGCCTTTACAGTAAATAACTAAATGTTCAGTCAGTGTTTTTGCATAAACAAAACACTGCTAGGTATTTGTTCAATTGCACAATATTCATTTGCTGTGTGATTACTGTTTGGTGTTAAAAAAATAAAAAAATAAAAAAAACCCAACCCCAAACCAAACACAAAACCCCCTTTTCCTAGTTGTTGTACCGTGAAAAAAAAATAACTGGTTTTAGATTTGCTTAAAAGCATCAATCTACAGTTAGTGAGATACAATGGTACAGTATGTAATTACAACTAGAGTAAGTTGTTGAAATGGCTGTTTTAATTACATATAATCAAAACTTGTCATAACATGAGCAAATTACATACACTCCATTTTAAGTTTTGCTTAACTGTTACCAGAGATTTGTTGATACGATATAAAAGTTTATTACTACTGAGTGTGTATAGGCAAGTGTCATGATAGCAAAGTTTATGTATTGATTACTGTGAGTTCAAGTGAGTGTTTTGGTAACTAATTCATGCGAATCCAGCGTTTGGACCTTGCAGTCACAAGGTTCATATTAGTAAAAAATAAAAAAAGAATATTTCACCCTTACCCAAAAAACCTGTGTTCATTTTGCAAGCATCTTTAGAGAGAATGGACTAGAATAGTCTCAGATAATTTTCCAACTTTTCCTCTAGCCACCCTACTGCTGACATAATCATGAACCTTCGGACATCTTTGAAAAATACCTATTTTAAATTGTTGTTCAGCTAAACCAGTTCTTCCTGAACTACCATCATGAATTGGTCTGAAAGTTGTTTTAACTCGCATAGCTTCCTTGAGTTGTAATTTCTGAATAGAAAGATTCTCACAAAAAGATTGTGTATTGCATTGAGATGTCTTGCAAAGTTACAGTAAGATATGTAAGAGTGCTCTCTGTGAAGATAGTGAATTTTGTGGGTTCTGGTTTTTTGTAATTTGGTTAGGATGTGCAGTATATCCATTGTTTCTGTGTTACTCTTATGAGCATGAAATTACCCTATTAAATTTGTATTTTCTTGGTACTTATTTTAACACCATAGTCATTGACTTTACAATTCAAAAATAAAGTTTGGCAAGACTATTTTGTAAACCTGTTAATTTTATAATGTAAAAAAATTACTCTAACCTTGAATTGTTATTTGCACTTTCATAGTCTATACTTGATACATTCCCACTTTATATACAAGTAGGATACTACAACCATGTAGATGTTTGGCCAAATGAATGCTGTTAATAATATGTAAAATTCTTTGATTAAACATTTATTACTTAAACTAATTCCGTTCTGTCTCATTACATCTTAGACTTGTTGTAGCAGATTCTTAAGACTGATGACAGACATTTTTAGGATATGTTCAGTCCTGTGCCAGATTAGCTGGGGGCCGCATAGTAAGTTGAATGTTTTGGTTTTTAAATATAAGGTACCTATATTCATTAAGCTTTGAAAACAAAATCTAAAATAGACCATTTTCTCTTAATAGCTAGAGCTGTATTGCGCACTTGCTTTTTTGTAAAGAGTAATGCCTTGTCATTAGAGTAGTGGTGCTAAGAGAGTGGGAGGACTAATTTTTGAGGAAGATCCTGTTAATTAGTGTTACTTAAGTGCCACTTGATATCCAGTCTCGATTGTTACCAGGAGATTCCAGACTGCCTCTTGTTACGTTAACGGGCAGTAAACTGTTCTGTTCATTGTTACAGTAATTTATTTAGCTTCCTCCAACAGGCATGCCAAGATGCGGGACAGTGTCTAAAATCTAATGTACAAAGTTGGATTAGTCGCTGCAAAGCACTTTCCATCACCTGCTGCTGTGGTGTCACTGCACATGCTGCCATTAGCAATTACTGAGTTTTACTGAGATCGTGAGTATCACAGGAGAGATTTTGGGGTTTATGGCAGCTAGAACATACTAATAAATATACAAATTTAAAATGTATTTTTTGAGGTATTTAAAATCACAACACTATGCTTCAAAATTGAACACCCCCACAGCCGAGTTTTGGAGATCTGTTTATCAAGGCCAATTTCACTATTCCCTTCTCCTCCTTCTCTTCCCGTCTCCCAGCACACGCAAGGCATTCCACTTTAATATTCACAGAGGCTGGTAAGAACGGAAACCAAACATGGATATAATGGCAGCTCATTTCTTGACTAAAAATTGTCTAGATAATCTACTCAGAATTAGACAATGTACTGATTCTTTTCCATATTACTCTTCTGTAGATCAGACAGATAGGGAAACTTGAAAGATGTAGAGAAGCCAGTGATGATGCAAAACTGAGGGTCATTTTTACCATCCTGTACTTCTAACTGAAGAGTAAAGCACAAGATGTGCATCAAAAGGAGGAGGTGGATCCCTCTAAATACTACATAAAGCTGTGTTTGCTGTCAGTCTTTGTACGAGGGCAAAGAAATGAATGAACGCTTGACTTTCTGCAATGATATGCTTTCATTCCCCTTCAAAAATAGGCAAGTATAGAATTTACACTCTTTTCCAAATATATAACAACATAAAATAATTAGTCGTTCATAAAAAATGACTAAAAATAGAATAATGGAGTAAAGAAAAAATGTTTTCTAACTTAACTGCAAAGCCCTTTTTTCTTCATAGATACTTAAGGGTACATCTCACCAACAAAATGTTAAAGCCAATTGTTAACAGGATGGTGTTATTTTAAAATTACACAGGTCTTGATCTTTACAGAAATCCTTTCTGCACTGAAATACAAACTTAAAAAGATGTTTTGCCTATATTTTTTCTTTTTAGGTCATTTGTATGAATATCCAGGTAAATGGAATATAAGCAAGAAAATATTTAATATACCCAAATAGATGTTCAATACTGCAGAATACATAATCCTCAAGATTCAGATTATAGTGGTGTTTTCATCCAAGCATAAGTATCTTACCCACCACAAGATACTGGGAAAAAGATGGGGGGTTTTATCTCGGTGTTTTTACAAAAGAATTGTTCGCTGCATAAGAATGATTTACGTTTAGATAAATGGTTTTAAGGAGTATTGATCAGTTTATGAACCCAGGTGTTTTTCTATAAGCGACAATGAACATAACTATGCAAATTATTCATCAGTTATATTTTGGCTACTGCACCTTCTGCTTTAGTTACCAGATCAATTTATAATAATCGATTTGAAAAAAAAGGTCTTACTCAGACACTAGCATTTTTACTCTTCAGATGCCTCAGTCAGCCTTCCTGTCTACATTTTTTAGCATGGCAGTCTCCATGTAGCCATTGTCATCATCTTTATGGATGCAAACAAATAGCAATGTCATATTAATTAGCCAGCCAAGATTCACTAGTGCAATTGCAAAGAATACTAGAATTTATACATGTTATAGCAGAAACCTTTACATTCTGCAATTAAAAAAGAAATACATACATAAATACATACATCTTATTTTGAAATTGGTCACCTTTATTTTCTGTTCAGGCACCTGGAGTTTGAGGCCCTCCTTCTGACCATCCACTTAAAATTCCGGTTCTGTTTTTTGGAGCATATACAGACAATGTTATTGACTACAGCCATCCAAATTCTTTAGCTGTAACTAGTTAGTAATTCAGTTTAGCTGTAATTTAGCCATCTAACTCCATTCTCTGATTTGAGATTAATTCTGTACTGGAAGGCAGAAGAAATTGGTAGACTCTCTGATGGTCTCAGTAGAAAACACATTTATTCTATTTGTACAAAGCAAGCACAGTATACATGGCACAGAAAAAAACATTAGGATGGTGTATGTAATGCTTATTCATTATACAAGGAGATGTGCAAGGTATTTAGATGAAGTAACCTCCTCTTGCTACACAGCCAGTCTTCATGGACTTTTGCACTTTCTGCTACCGTATAGGTTTTCTCAAAAATACTATTGGAGACTTAAATTACATAAGTGGGTGAGGTGACACCAGAGATCCACTTGGAATAGACTATCAAAATACTATACTAAAGACTACTGTTCAAGTTATGGCATAACCTATTTGTAGCTACTGTTAAAAAACCAAAGGACAAAATGTTTTTCATAAATGTTCTTATTTTGCTCTGTAGACTTGCATTGGAAATCTTTACACTGAAACACAGTCACAATTTGATAGGTAAAGAACATATATAATTTTCTAATTTCCTATTACATTGCTATTTTCATGCTTGTCAGCCCTTCAAGTTTTGCCTAAGTAAAAAACTGCTATATCAATGCAGCACAGCAGTTCAGTTTCATCTTTGAAGAAACTTCAGTGAACTCAAATAAGGATGAGTGTAGTTCTACATTCCATTGTAATAACAATGTAGAGGAAGATTGAAGTTCACTAACAGAGCCAGACAAGGAATAAAACAGGACTGTAGGAAAAACTTCCAGACTAAACTGTGAAAGAATATCCTAGGCAAGTTTGAACTGGTTGCAGACTCTAACAAATAGAGAAACATGCTGCAAAGCTTCACGGAAAATGAGGTATACTCACAATTGTCTCATGTACTCACAATTATACTTGCCATTGCAGGATGGCACAGAGAATGCCAAGGACACAGGTGCTAAGATAGAACCAGGAATATTTCAGGTACTTCAGTGAAGTCCCACCACAGATAACAAAAGAAACTCGGGCTCAGTTGATTGCGTACCACAGCAGGTGCTTTGACTAGTGTAAGAAGAGACAAAAAGTCACGAAATTATACCATGAGCCTGCCACTTTTCAGGAGTCTGGAAGAGCTGTGACTACACATTTCCTCAGACACGGGGACTGCCCATGCAATATGTAGAACTACAGCCACGGAAGGACTTGAGCACTGCTTCAAAACATGCAGCTGAGGCTGCGCCAGGAGGGGGAGGGCTGAGGTGCTGACCCCAGAGGCAAATTTCATTGAAAAATACCCCCCAGACAATGACAATCCTAAGAAACATGTTAAGTGCAGATGACTGAAAAAGACAAACATCTGTCATGTTTTTGAAATCCAAGTGTAAAGCAGTAACAAACTGTCAATAGTAAATAACTGAGGTTTGCACTTAGTATGAAATCTTATCCAACTGGCAAATCTC
Organism: Chionis minor; assembly: GCA_013398295.1. Taxonomy (NCBI): domain Eukaryota; kingdom Metazoa; phylum Chordata; class Aves; order Charadriiformes; family Chionidae; genus Chionis; species Chionis minor. Next base: position 398,057 of record VZSF01001194.1, on the reverse strand, counting down.
TTTTATATATTTTTACAAATTAAGAGAAAGTCTGTGTGATTAATAAGTTAATTTACATGCACAGTGGGAATCTGCATGTTGTGCCTTCAGGAATCAAGTGTTGACTTGCAGCTGTCATACTGGCTTATAATGGAGACGTGAAAACATTCTTTAACAAAAAACATACATAAAGAAAATTAACTTCTGTAGTCACAGTTAACAGCAGTACCAACTTCTGTCATTGGTGCAAAAAGAGAGAATCCCAAAGTCACAAGTGAGGTTGCACCCAAGTGCATTGTATCAATACTGTGAAGGCTAAAAACCAAGCCTAAAGTATTTTTAGTGGCGTGCAGTTTAGCTGGAGCCACTAACTCAAATCCTGTTCAAGGATTTACGTGAAGATTCCTCCAAGATCCTCAAGAACTGTCTCAAATGAAGCAGAAACAGTAATCTGCAAAGATAACCTGTTAAGCAGACAGCTTGTACTACTGGATCTCCATTTGCAAGCAGATACAACAGTGAAAAATTCTCAGCTGTTGCAAAAATAAGTCCTAAGAGCCTGAACTGACAAAACATGACAAGTGCAGAAATACTGACTTTTGTTAAAAGGTGTATTTTTGCTGCTCTTGTATCACAGAGCATTTTAGAGCACAAATAAAGTAGTTTGAGAAACAGCTTTAGCATGCTTTAAAAGAACAAAATACTTACGGTCATGACATGTTATCTCTGCCATTGCTTTACCTAGCCACGACCCACAGGGCCAAACCCCAAAGATCTCACAAAATCTGGGGTTAGTTCTTGGCCTACCACACACTTAAATGAGTAATTAAGACCCAGAAGTTGCAAAGACAGATGCATGCTACTTATGCAAGTATGTTTCAAGAACAGCATTATTTTTAGCTATGAGAATTAAGAGAGCAAAACCTGCTTTTCTCCCAAGAGACCTGGTAAGTACAGAACTTTAGTACAGGACCATGTGGAAATGCAAAGTGCACTAGTCAGTCAGATTCATACCGAGTTACGTGCATTTACAGCGCAAATGTTTCTGGAGAAGCGCTCCAGGTGCATCCTCTACATCCGACTGTGGAACAGTAACACACAGAAAATCAGACTAAAGGATTCTTCACATGTGAGACTATAGGATAGCAATGGGAAGGTAAGAGGAAGCAATGCAGTTAAATCCACTGCAGAACAATTCAACTACTTAAGCAGGAGATGCACAGAGTGTGTGTGGATGCGCAACACTTCCAACAAATAACCAACACCCTCCCTGAAAGCTCCCAAGAAGAAACGATTCTGCGCTGACAGCCAGGGTGTCACTAACATTCACTCCCGCTCCCCAGGTGGAGCCAATGTTTGGGTTTCTCCACTTCTCTGTCCTGTCTATTTACATTTGAAGTCCCTCAGAGCAGGGATGTGTTCTGATGACTCCAAAGAGCGTAGCCAAGAGTGCCCCTTTCTTTTATTGAGGCAAAAATAAAATAAAGTGGAAATATGTGTTAATTGGAAGAAAAAAGATTTACTCCCCAGCTTTAGCTGAGCTTGCACTGTGCAAAATCCCTCACCTAAATTGGGCACTTCCAATTCCTATCAGGCCACAGTCCAACAGTTGCCTTTCAACCCCCTTCAGCTTCAAAGAGAGTCTAGTTCTATTAAGGAGAATCAGGAAACTCTAGAGGATGGTCAAAATCTAGGATCAACATTGTCAAACTTGGGATCCTCTAAAGAGGAACCTCGAGAGGGGTACTTTTAAGAAATCCTGAGCCTCTGTCCCCTGCTACCCATAACTACTGGGCAACTCTCCATTCAGAATATTTCAGCTATTGCCTACATAAAGAGTTAAATATCAAGTAACAAAAAACATTAACCCATGTTAATTTCATTGGACATAACTAACATAAAAGACCTGCTGTTTTCAATTTTTGACAAAATATCCTAACCGCTGCTCTTTCCGTTACCTTTCAGGCTAGACAGGGAGTGATCAAACAGCACTGACAGCAATCCCTGCCCCTCCATCATGGTAACTCTAATGGCCTTTGAGGAGGCCAATGGAATAATCATACTAAGTGCGCTGTAATCTCAAGCTGTCATTTACCAATGTTCCTTTGAAATGACAGTCATTAATGAAGCCGCACTTTGACTTGTCAAGAAATACTGAATTAAAACTCTTTTCTGCCAACATTACATAAATATGGTTGGCTAAAACCCACTGAATTATCTTAAATTATCACCTCAAAATAGGTTTCATAAAGCTTGAGCTTTTTTTTGTTGTTGTTCAAGTTATTATTTAAAAGCAGAAGAAAAAATCATAGTGGATAAGTTATCAGAACAATATATGGTAGCATGTTTAATTATAATATACAGATATATGTAAAACAGATGCATCCTACATTTGTGAAAGAAGAGGAAAAGACATTCAGCATTGTTTCAGAAAGACCAAAAGGGAAGAAGTAGGAAGTGGGGAAGATGGTAAAAAGGCTACAGTAAAACTACAGTTGAAAAAACCCAACTATTTCCAAATATGCTTGTTATCCATTAACACTGTATCTTAATCAAATTCACAGAATGAAAACCTTCACAAAGTATTAGGTACTTACCAGGGCAGAAATGGACACCATCACTTGTTTCTACCCCATTTCTATGCAGACCAGTGATGCTATGCTGATGTGACAGTGCTGAGAGGGCCTCAGCAGTGGAGGACTTCTGAGTGTGGTTGGAAAGGAAAGCAGGCAGAAGCTGCAAGAAAAGTAGTGGGAAGAGTTTAAAGGTCTCTTTAAACCAGTGAGACCACTGATCTGCAAGACAATTGCCCAAAACTACAGAGGGATAGATTAAAGAAGCAGAGAAAAGAAATAACAACCCGAGAACTATGAACAATTTGAAAGGAGATGGAGGTTTGAATAGGATTTGAATCAAAAAGAGAAAATTAATTTGGCACCTAAGACAAGTCAAAGCTGGTATGAAAGACGAGTGCAAGAGGTTAAGCATAGGTGCCCATGAGTCAGCACCAACACAGGCAAGCTCTCCAGCCACCACGCGGTGCATCTGTAAACAGATCCCTTCGGGTTATGTCTATTAAGTATGCAATTGTTACCGTCATACCATTGAATGAAATAGCCTCTATTTTACATAAAATAATACTTTGATTTTAGCAGGATAATTTTCCTCTACGTAAAAATTGTTATTAAAGAAGATGATTTGTTCTTTGTCTCCACAACACTAAAAGAAATCAAATCAACTTAATTTGCACAACAGAGGGTTGAAATGAAACCTAAGGATAAAGGCTAAGTATGGAAACCAAGAGGATGCAAATCCTTCTAGCTGAGTGGGCATTTATTTCTCAGCATCAGACTAGAGGAACATTTACAAGAGATGGGTTGGGAGCATGTAAGTGGCATCAGGGTGAGGAACCACTGCTAGATCCGTAATTCTGGCATTTTGCTGGCAAAGCTTCATAAAGCCATGTGTTCATTCCCTAGCCTTTTAGATTATTTGATACACGACTGAGGGTCCATGCAAGAGGGGCAGTTGGCTTAGTGAAGACTGAAGCTGGCTTATGTTGAGGGTAAGATCCACAGTCACTGTTCTCCTGAATCACAATGACTATTTGGGGCCACCTCTTGGCCTCTGATTTTCTGGTGAGTAGGAAGGATGACAGCTATACATCTTCAGACGACAGAGTTCAGCGTCCCCCTGCAAACAGGGAATGGAGCAGGTACCAGAGGCAGCTCCTGTGCTTTGCTATGCCCATCAGTCCTCCCCTTTGACTGCCTCTGGCTCTCGCTGGGAGTGAAGGGACACTGCTCTCTCTGTCACGGTTTTTGCTGAGGTCAGAAATATGCCATCCAGAGGGACCTTGGCAGGCTTCAGAGGTGGGCCCATGCCAAATTCATGGAATTCACCAAGGCCAAGTGCAAGGTCCCAAACCTGGGTCAGGGCAATCCCATGCACAAATACAAACTGGGCAGAGAGTGGATTGAGAGCAGCCGTGAGGAGAGGGACTTGAGGGTGTTGGTGGATGAGAAGCTCAACATGAGCCAGCAATGTGCGCTCACAGCACAGAAGGCCAACCACATCCTGGGCTGCATCGAAAGAAGCGTGGCCAGCAGGTCAAGGGAGGTGATTGTGCCTCTCTACTCCACTCTGGTGAGATCCCACCTGGAGTACTGCGTCCAGCTCTGGAGTCCTCAGCACAAGAAGGACGTTGACCTGTTGGACACGGTCCTGAGGAGGGCCACAAAGATGATCAAAGAGTTGGAACACCTCTGCTATGAAGACAGGCTGAGAAGGTTGGGGTTGTTTGGCCTGGAGAAGAGGTTCTGGAAAGACCTTATAGCAGCTTTCCAGTATCTGAAGGGGGCCTACAGGAAAGCTGGAGAGGGACTTTTCACAAGGGCATGTAGTGATAGGAGAAGGGGTAATGGCTTCAGACTGGAAGAGGGTAGATTTCGATTAGATCTCAGGAAGAAATTTTTCACTATGGGGATGGTGAGGCACTGGAACAAGTTTCCCAGGGAAGTTGCGGATTCTCCATCCCTGGAAGTGTTCAAGGCCAGGTTGGACGGGGCTTTGAGCAACCCGGTCTGGTGGGAGGTGTCCCTGCCCATGGCTTGGGACGAGGGACCCTTTTTCTCTTTGGAGGCCGAGAACCAACCAACGCTCACCGACCACCATTTCTGAGGAAAACGGCCTTTTACGCTGCCAGGGCACGGACTCGGGGGGCTCCGCTCTGCTCCGTTAAGCCGAGGCAGGGCCTAGCGCGGCGGNCCTCTCCTCACCGCTACCCCGGTCTCGCTGCCAGGGCCCGCGGGCCCCGCCGCCGGCCGCAGGATGCCGCTGGGGCTGAAGCCCACCTGCAGCGTGTGCCGCAGCACGTCCTCCTCCATGTGGAAGAAGGGCGGGCAGGGCGAGATCCTGTGCAACAACTGCACGGCCCGCTCCGCGCCGCCCGGGCCCGCCGCGTTCGCCACCACCTCG